>JADRCG010008322.1:58487-72210 GCA_019844195.1 Rhabdomys dilectus
GGGGGGGGGTGGGTCTCCCTGTCTCTGCCTCCCACCCCCAACACTACACATACAGATACACACCATCACCCCTGTTTTTTCCGTGGGTACTGGGGATCTGAACTCAAGCCCTCACACTTGTGTGACAAGCACTTTACTGACTGAACCCTCTCTCGGCCCCTGGCATTAGCATTTTGGCTAAGATTGTTGTGACTCCCCCTGTGTCTAGCAGCTGCTAGGTTAAGTGAACAGAGGAGAGATGCTAAGGGCTTTTTGATAGTTTGGTTTGATCAATTGTCAAAGGGTTTCTGCCAGTAAGTGGGTCTTGAACCCAGGCCTAGTGACTCCAAGGTGGAGTTAGGGTAGGAAGAAATCTAGTTGGCTAAGGAAATGAATCTCCCAGACATGGATGAACTTTGTTTATAATGGTCCAGGTAATCACTATTTTTGGTTCTGCGAGTTACATGGTCTCCGTCATCGGCTCTCAATTCTCAATTATTTGTGGCAAGGCAGCCACAAATAACAACACGTCAGTGTCCGAGCTTGGCTGTGTGCCAATCAAAGTATATTTACAGAACCAGACAATGGGCCTCATTAGACTCAAGGGTCAAGTGGACCGACCTCTGCCCTAAATCACAGACAGCAGAGAGCTTGCGGTGCTCTAACTGGCCTCGGCTTCCGTGATGATGAATGTGATGTTGTCGGTCAGCAGCAACAATGTATCAGGCGCTGTGCCGAGTGAGCTCTAACTATGACTCCCGCCATCCCTCTAAGAGCCCCATAAAGATAATCTATGATTCCCTTTTTTTGTGAGAGGCCAGAGAGTCAGGATAGTGGGTCCGAGGTCCCTCAGCTTGTATATGACAGAGCTAGTGTTGATCACATATCTGCCTGCTGGAAAATTCCACATTCTTCCTCCCAGGTTGCATTGGGTGAATAACCCCTTATTAGGGCTCCCCATTCAGAAATACTGGATGGTTTTCTGTCTCCTCAGGTGCCTTGTGTTCTAGGTCAGATCGCCACCCTAATCCCTACAGTACAGCCATGGGTTTGACCTTAGCATCTCTATTCGTTTATGCGGTTGGATATCCCCTCCTTGGCTGGTGGCGTTGTTTTGGAAGATGGTACAATCTTTTGGAGGGTGATCTGGCTGGAGGAAGTAGGTCTCGGGAGGTGGGGGTTGACGTTGATAACTCAGGTCCACTTTCTGTCCTAACTCTCCCTCTTGATGATGAGAGCGAGCCACCTCACTAGCTGACTGATACCCCACATGATGGAAACCAGAGTCAACCCCAATCCCTAGACAGGTGGATTTACTATTATCTCTTACTTGGCCTCAATACCACAGGGAATCCTCAGAAGCCCCCTTCCAATCCTTGTAAGCAACTCCATGCTGTGTCAGGACCACCTGAATCTCATCTGAGCACCCCCATCAACCCCTTCTACAAAAGCCTTCTCCATAGCAGGGCACTGAAGTCCTCCAAAGCAGGGCATCAAAGTCCACCGCACCAGGAGACACATAGCCGGGACTAAACACCCAATGCAAGCAGCTTCTGGAAGGAAAAGTTTACTGTAGCTGATGGTTTGTGGCTACAGTGGGGAAGACATGGGGGCAGGAGCCTAAGGCAGCTGGTCACGTGACATCCACAGTCAAGAAGCAGAGAGAGATGGATGCCAGGTCTCAACTTGCTTTCTCCTTTGTCCATTTTTATTCAGTCTGGAATCAGAGCCCTCAGTATGGTGCTATCACACTCAGGGTAGGTCTTCTCTCCTCAGTTAAACCTCTCTGGAAGCACCCAGATGGGCATGCCCACCAAGGGAGCTTCCTAAGTGAGTCCAAACCCAGTCAAGCTGATAGTGAATCTTTTTTTGGTGTGTGTGTGTGTGTGTGTGTGTGTGTGTGTGTTGTCCACGCATGCTCACATGTTTCTTTCCTACCTTGTAGGGATTAAATTCAGGTTATCAAGTTCGGTGGCAAGCACCTTCAGTGCCCAGCTGGCCCCCAGTTTTCTTTGATTACAATTCATTTTGACTACTGGGGTTTGGTGCACCTGCCAAGGCATGTAGGTAGCAGCTTGAGGGGAAATTGTAGGAGTCTGCGCTCTCCTTCTACCATGTGGGTCCCAGGGATCAGGTTCAAGTGGTCAGGCTTGGGGTAACAAAGGCTATCACCCACCAAGACAAATCATCAGCCTGTCAGTGACGTGTAGTTATCACACCCACCGTCATCGACGCACTGGCCAGTGCTGTGTGGCCCCCTATGAAGTCATTAAGAGATTTCCTGATGGTGTTTGAAGATGGGAGAGTGGGCTATATTTGTCTCAGGAGAAAGTTAGGTCTAAGTCCATGAATAAACTCCACTCGGTTCCAAAGCTTCACGGAGCTGTAACCTTTGGAGACAGCACTTAATTAAAATGCTTTTAGATCTGATATATATTATATTTGAGTTGCATATTAAAGCTAATAGAATTCTCACCCACTGTGAGGATGGAATGGGCAGCTTTAGTCAAGACATGCGGGGCATCCTAGATAAATTAGTGGGACTTGACTGGTACCTAGCCCGTGGCCTTGAATCGAAAGTTTAATGGATTAACTTTTATTAGTTGCAGATCTCTTTGGGCTCAGAGAATTTTCTAGTCAATGTGAATATGGCTGAGTTGTCACTCATTCCCGTAATGCAAGCTTAAGGAGAGTTTGGAACTCCTGTGTCATTTATGAGTTCTCCATACCGGCTCTCTGGCTCCCGACTGTCCTAGCTCAGACCCCACCATCCCCACCTAAAATATAACCGTGGGATCAAACGGAATCCCGAATCTAAATCACACCACCTAGGTCCTCCATAGTAGGCGCTCAATACAGGCTGGCTGTCCGCATTAATGTTGTGAGCTCAGGTCTTTATCTCCATGGAAATGGTGACGGATTAGGAATGCCTCCTCATCTCTGCAAGGGCTTTTAGAGACTTCCACGCTCTGCTTCCCATCCGTGTCAACTCTAGGAAGGCATGGCACTTAAAGTGATTGTCACATTTGCCTCAGAAGGGGACACAATGATAGACGGGGAACGCGGCTTAAGATTTACAGGAACTGGCTTAGAACTCCGCTCAGCACTAGCAGTGGGACTCTGAGCAAGTTGGCCATGCTTCATAAGCTATGGACACAGTTTCCCTAGGGGTGCACTTATCCCAGGGTGGGGATGCTGTTTAAAGAGACCCGTGGGTTAATAGGAGCAGCACTGAAGGTCATAGCATAGCCTGTTTCTTTCTGCTTCCTTGTCGACCACAAGACAGGGCAGCTCTCCCTGCCACATGCTCTACCATGATGGGCTAAGACCCCAGAAATCTGGAGGTGGGATAAAATTTTACCTGTCAGGTACTCTGCCACAGCACTGTAGAAAGGGCAGCGACAAGCTGAAGGAGGCCTGTTACCATCTGGGACACGCACAACAGTTAAGGCTCTGTGTCTGTCAGCTCCAATCCCAGCAGTCCGAGCTTTGCACACAGCTTTCCAGTGGGGCAGCTGCGCCTCAAATCGCCATCTGTAAAATGGACGTGACGTTAGCATCTTTCCTTTTTTTTCCCACTGGTTGTTGAAACTGATGTTGGGCACCAGCACGTGGATCACACTTTGGTGGTAGTGACACGGTGGGTGGGGCCTCTCGGTTTAACCCAGAGCTCACTCCTATGGCTGTTCTCTGGCCAGCTCGAGGGCTCTCCTGTGATCACCTCGCTAAGCTGGAAATAAAGGCAACCAGGGAGCACATACATTTCTTTAAAAAAAAAAAAAAAGGCCTGCAACTATTCTAGTGCTGAAGACCAAGTCTCCATTGCCTTGACCCCACCCCCAAGTCTGGAATGTTCTATTTCCCAGGAGGCTCTCTCCTGTTCAGCCATTGCTTTCTATTTCCTGAGGAGACCCTTAAGTGTAGAAAGCTTGCCTATGCTGTTCATTATATCCTAGATTCTTGAAGCCACGTTTGGCACAACAAAGGAGCTGTATAGGCTTTGTACCATTGTTATAACAGATCGCCGCACACCCAGTAGTTTAAAAAACAACACATCTGATCGGTTAGCCTCATAGTTCAGAAGGTCAGAAGTCTACAATGAGTCTCATGGGGGTCAAAACCAAGGTACGTGTAACCTGACCCAGAGAGAAGGATGTATTTTCTCTCCCTCCCCCGTTTCTGAAGACAGGACTTAAAATGGGTTGGAATGCATCGTGTCTTCTGCTCATTCCGGATAGAGGTAGCAGGCATTGACAGGTGACGCCTCAGTGTTCCCACCAGAAAAAATGGGCTTGTTGTTTGCTGTGACTCAGTTTGGCCTTTATCTGCTCTTGGGCAAATGGGATGATTTCTTGGTATCTTGCTAATGAAAGGAAGGGAGAGACTGTGGTGGAAAGGTCGCCTCGCCATCATCTGTACATGGTCACACGTGGCTCCAGTGGGATAGTTCGTGTGGCATATGGAGGATTACAGTGGTGCTGGACAGGTAGTGCCTTCACCCAGAGTATCTGGTTATTCCTTTCCGCTAATCCCCTCTCCCCTCCCCTGCTGTTCTCTTACCCCCTGCTCTTTCCCCTTCTAGTTTCCTTGTTACTAGGGAAGCTCCCAGGGCCTCCCACTCACCAAGCAAACCCCATCACTGGATCTTATTCCCAGCACCCCCTTCCCTTTCACTTACTGAGGCAGGGTCTGCCTAAGTCACTCAGGTTGACCTTGAGCTCACTCATTAGCCCAGGCTGACCTTGATTGAGCTCACTCTTTAGCCCAGGCTGGCTTTGAGCTCACTCCTTAGCCCAGGCTGGCCTTGAACTCACTCCTTAGCCCGGGCTTGCCTTGAACTCACTCCTTAGCCCAGGCTGGCCTTCAGCTTGTGAACCTTTGACCTCACCTTGCCCAGTAGCCAGGGTTACAACCCTGTGCTAGCACACCCAGCTCACTAATTTTTTCATTCCTAATTTTCTTATTTCTTTTCCTTTTCATTCTTCCTTTCCTCTGCTTTCTCCTCTTCCTGTTTTGTCTGACACATCTCATACCTCTCTTGGTTTTATTCCCCTCGTGCCTGATTTCAAACTCTCTGGATCAGAGTTTGAAGTTTTGTAACAGATTTACATATCACGTGGGCCAGACACAGCGGTACTTGCCTGTAATCCCCACACTTGGGAGGCAGGTGGATTATGAATTCAAGGCTAGCCTGGGCTACATAGCAAGACTGGAGCCAGCCTGGGCTACCTGAGACTGCCTCAAAAACTTGACTAAACCAAACCAATTCAAACCAAGAATGTATATAATGCAGATACTTTATTAAGGTCAGACCCTTCTGTGAAGTATCCGGTTTGACTCTCTGGTCTCCAGAGTGATCTCAAAGGCCAGAGCTCCTGCTTGGTGTCCCCTGTTCTATTCAGAGGTGTTTCTTAAAGAGTTTCTGCACCCTGCCTGATCTAGAAATGAGGACAGTTTTCCTCCTAACTTCCCCTTCCCATGTGCTGGCGAGGAAAATATCTCAGGCCTCTATTATTCTTCACCTGAGAATGAAGACAGCAGCGCTGAGCAAGACTCTGTCTTGTTATCAGAAAATTAGGATGGGAAAGCGCTTCCACCAGCTACGGAGACATCTTAATAGACGCTTTGGATGTTACGCAGAAGTCTCTAGATCGGTTTAATTGCCGTAAGTGTTATTTGCCTTTCCTGTTATGATAAGGCCTCCGTTTCCCCGATCTTTTTTTTTCTTTTTTCCCGTTCCCCTTCCAGCTGTTTCCCTTGCTCTGAGGCTCCCGTTGGCAAGTTTAATGAAACCCAGACAAAGGAAGCAACAGAGAGGCTCTTGGACTTCTAGTCTCACGCCCACAGACAAATCCAAGCCCCGGGAGTGACGGCTCCAGACTAATGAGGCTCTGCTGCTTAATGCAGTTGACAGGATGCACCCCCTCCAACCTCCCCCCTCCCCCCCCCCGCTGCAAGCCCAGCCTGCAAAGTGAAAGCCAGCCCCGGAGCTTAATTGTGTCTGCCCTGAGCAAAGGGGCCAGATGGGGACTAAGTACCACACGGAGCTAATGGGAGATGCTCATAGCCTGAGATGACTCATCCCGTACCCACCGGAGCTGGGACTGTCATCTGAGCATGCTTCTTTTCATGGCAGGCAGGCAGTTACAGAAACTTCCAGATCTGGAGTCTGAAACTTGGTGCAAATGCTACTCTGGGTGCTTTACTTGTTGAGTGTGTGTGTGTGTGTGTGTGTGTGTGTGTGTGTGTGTGTGTGTGTGAAGGTATTTCTCACCTATGTATTATAGGATGTTAAATAGCACCTCTGGTCTCATCCCACTAGCTACCAGTAACAAACTCCCATGCAGGGTGGCATGAATGCCTTCCAAAATCTCCAAATATCCCAAAAGGAAAGAAAGCTCATCTGTTAAGGACATCAAGAGTACTCCCTTGGAGTGTGCGTGTGTGTGTGCTGTGCCTATGTCTGTGCACACACACATGTGTGTGTTTGTGTGTATCTATGTCTGTGTCTGTGTCTGTGCCTGTGTCTGTTTGTGTGTAAGTGTGTGTGTGTGTGTGTGTGTGTGTCTGTCTGTCTGTCTGTGAGTGTCTTTCTGCATGTCCCTATGTGTCTGTGTGTGCGTCTGTGGACTCATATGTGCGTGTATGTGTGTGCCTGCGTTTGCATGTGTGCCTGTGCCGACATCTGTGCACACACATGTGTGTCTGTGTATGTCTGTGTCTGTACCTGTGCCTGTCTGTGTGTGCATATATGTGTATGTGTGTGTGTGTGTGTGAGTGTGTATCTATATGTCTCTGTGTGTCTGTGCCTATGTCTGTGGATGCATGTATGTGTGTGTGTCTTTGTCTGTCTGTGTGTCTGTGGACACATGTGTGTCTCTGTGTGTGCCTGTGTCTGTACAAGCATATGTGTATACATGTCCGCATGTGTGTGTGCACTGGGATTGTGCCTCCCCAGTGCAGCAATGATAGATGCATGTTTGTTTCCATTCCCAGCTCTTAGGCATGGGAGCTGAGGATTTGAACTCAGGTCCTCATGCTTGCATAGCAAGCACTTTGTCTACAGAGCTAACTTCTCTTTAGGGAGACTTTCTGAACATTTACACTTGCTTCTGCTTGGACCTGCTGTGTGTGTGACTGTGACCAGATTGGTCCATCTCCTTGACTTCTTTGCCTCCCTTAGCACAATGGGAATATCTATGGTACTGGGTGCAAGGGAAGCATAGCTTCTGGCCATTAAATATACAGAGGATTTCTTGGCATATACTACGTATTCAATAAACTCTGGTACAATAACCTTGGGTTCATTAAACATGTGCTAAGAACATACTGAGCCCCAAGCACTTTACTCTGAGGTAAATACAAAGATGAAGATTTGGTTCTTGTTTTTATAGAAAAGGAAATATATGTAAGACTTGTAGGAACTACCTCCTTCCTTACTCGGGGCAGACATTATTAATCAATCTCAAGACTTGTAAGATCTACCTCCTTCCTCACTCAGGGCAGATATTACTAATAAATCTCAGGACTTGTAAGGTCCACTTCCTTCCTCACTCCAAGCAGACATTAATCAGCCTCAAGACTTGTAAGGTTTACCTCCTTCCTCACTCAGGGCAGACATTACTAACCAGCCTCAAGACTTGTAAGGTCTACCTCCTTCCTCACTCAGGGCAGATATTACCAATCAATCTCAAGACTTGTAAGGTCTACCTCTTTCTTCACTCAGAGCAGACATTATTAATTTGCTTCAAGACATGTATGGTCTACCTCCTTCTTCACTCAGGGCAGACATTACTAATCACTCTCACTGCTCTTCCTAGTCAACTCCACTCTAGTCAAGCACTACGAATGGCCTGTGAGTGGACTCTCATTTAGTACTTCCCATTATATAAATGGCTCAGAGGAGGCTAACCTTTTCCTGTCCAGCCTTTCAGCATTAATGGGTAGTATCTTTCCTCCCATGTCTGATGTCATTCTGAAAAAGGGATTGACATGGAGAAATATTTTTTAAAGAATATTATTTTTCTTTTTTATCTACCCCAGGAACAGAACAGAGTAGGAAAATGAGTGTTGAACTTTAGTTAGACATCGTGCAGGCTGCGGGTCTTATGAATCAATCAAGCTATTTCTTTCTTCAGTCTTCTTTAGCATTTGGGGCTTGGAAAAACATCAGCTCTTGCTAAAATGGGTCCCAGCTTTTCAAGGGCAGCCTAGAGGTCTCTGGAAACAGCTTTCAGATGGCCGGGACCATCACTAGATAGAAGATAGAGTAGGCTGGGGTTAAATACTCCCCAGTGTGTTCTGACATGCCCAGCTCTCCCAACGATAGCTACACTCTGTAACAATGGCTGTGAGAAACGACGACTGCATCTGCAGCCCTGAGGGCCCAGAAGGCTCCATCCATCTGGCTGAGAAGTGGGTGCTGGCATGGGGTTGGCCACTTGCCCCTCTCCCTGTCTGTCTAGGGCTGTTTTATGTCCGCTGCCTGCCAAGGACTTCTAGGAGGCTGGTGAGGGTGCTGGCAATAGGGGTGAGGTGGCAGTGGGGGCTCAGGATTTCAGAAGACCTAGAACTTGGTTATTGTATTATAATCAAGGCCTCTAAAGAAATAACAATTAATTAATTAATGATTAATTACTAGTTAATCATTAATTAATAACATTTAATTGATTAATCAGTTGTATGTGTATGCCGGCACACGTTTGGAGGTCAGAGGCCAACTTGCAAGAATCGGTTCTCTCCTTCCAACAAGTGGGAGACCCAGCCGTCGAACTCAGGTGCTCAGGTTTATGGGCAAAGCCTTCATCCATCTCTGAGTCATCCCACCGTCTCACACATATAGCTTCTGTCTTCCTTTCTTCTTTGCTTTTATTACAATGTATCGCAGAATAACCTTGAACTCGGTCTTCCTAGTTCAGCCTGAGCACCAGACTGACTGGTATGCTTCTGCAGTCCTACCTCGGCTGACATATTTAAAGGCATCTGCTGCCTGCCCTGTCTGGAGAGTCTCCTGTGACTCAAGCCCATGACCTAAACTGGGGCTCCACTTGCCATGACTCTGCAGGCTGAAGCAACCGGGAACCTTTCTGAAGCCAGTAAGGTTGGGGCTCCTTTTTGTTCCCAGGGTCCCGGGCAGAGATGACTTGACCTTTGACCTTCCTGTCTGTTCTTGTCCCCACAGACACACTCTCTGTACCTCGCTGGTCACCACAGATCCCACGCAGAGACCTTGGCAATTCCATCAAGCACAGGTAGGTCGGAGGCTAGTGGTGATGAAGGGGGCTGATACCTGTGGGTACCAGTCACATGTCCATCCTCAGCTCCCACATTGTCGTTGTGTCCTGTCTTTTGCTGGACCAAAGTGTCTGGATCACAGCCTTGCCTTAGTCAAATCCACAGCAGGCAGCTAAAAGTGGAGGCTTTCTAGTCAGGCTGAGCAGGGTTCTAATCCTTCCTGGTAGAACTTTGTAGCCTTGGGAGATAACTTCTGTGGGCTCCATTTTTATTCAAATGATATATTTTTATTATCAAAAAGCACATACCATACCATGAGAGAAAGAAAGGAAGACCCTGGGATACTACAGTCAGGGTCTTCAAAGAAATAGCATTAAACTGTATATCCCCCCTGAAACAAGTCTGGCAGGCTACCGAGAGTGTGACATCAAACCACAGTTAGAGAAGAAACATTATTTTCTCGTAATAATTAAGCCAAGTTCCACAAGTTCATACATCCTGCTTATAAATAAGATGGTATAGTGCACTGTGCGCACACCTCGCTGATATTAATAAGTACTCCAGGCTCCACAGTGGAGCTCTCTACTCAACAAAACTCAAGGTGGCCAGCTAAACTCAGTGCTAAAGGTTAGCCCAAAGCCCCAGGCCAACAGAGTGGGAGGTCTTCCCTCAGATTCTCAACGGCCTGGAATTCGTTTTCCAACAACTCCGTGACTCTCCCAGACTGAGCTTTCTACATGTTGCTCCAGTTTCCTCACAGACTCAGGGGAGAAGAGGAGAAGTCAGTCCAGGGTGGTGCAATTCACCGCTGAGAGGAAACTGAGGCCTGAGCAGATGAGGGAAGGAATGGAAAGCTGATTGATTATGCTCAGCCTGTGAGATCTGAGATACTGCTGGTGAATTTCTGTCCCCAGGCAGCTAGCTGGACTTCTCTTCGCTCCTTCATGGAGTCTTCCTTCCGACATGCAGAAGGCTAGTGTCAGTGTCTCAGGACAGAGTGCTGGTGTTAACGCCATGGGATGTGGCTCTGTGTCCCTGGGGAGCTGGCCAGTCAGCAGAGGGTCTGCCAACAAACCATGACAGTCCCTAGAGGTCTGTCAGAGGCCTGAGGAGAGAAACACTAGGTACCAACACAGCCAGGGGCCAGGCTGGACCGAGCACTCTGTATTGTCGGCTCATCAACACCTCTTACAAAAAAAAAAAAGTCAGAACTCGGACCAAGAGAGACCTTGGTGTAACTGTGAGAAATATGACGGACATGTCAGTGACCAGGTGGAGCAATGGTTAGGGGCTGAGTTGTGGAGGGGAGGAAGGGAAAAGAGAGGAGAGGGGAGGGGAGGGAAGGGGAGGGAAGACGAGGGTCTTGTAAAATGTTTTCTGGACCATCCCCACCTTGGGCTGGCCACGATCCCTCGGTCAGCTCACTCCCAGGTTGCCTGGGGCTGTGGTTCATTTTCATCTCTGTATTATCCACATTTCTGGTTCAGCCACTGCTCCAGATTGGGTCATGCTTGCTGCTCAGCCACACCCCTGCCTGACTGGAGAGTCTGTCCCCTCAGCCTCACCTGGTTGGCTCCCACCCCTGGGCTTTCTTACTATTGCACCAGAACCTGGTGCTACCCAGCTTCAGACCCTGGTGTCTAGAAGAATCAGGCAGGCTGGCCACCTTGGTCCCCAGAGCTGGTGAGGGCCTCCAGGAGACCATCAGCTCTTCAGTCTCACCCAGCATTCCTGGTCCCTGGCTAGATGCCAGGAAAGAGAGTCTCCCGGCCTGGCAAAGAAATGACTTTAACATCCCATTTGGTGTGTTGTCGTGTTGTCGGGTGTAATGGTACACGCTAGCAGTCCTAGCACACAGGAGGGCGAGGCCCAGGGTCAAGAGTTCAAGGATAACCTCGGCTTCATAATAAAACCTGTCTTATAAGAAACTCCACTAGCAGCAACAGATCTCACTCGCTGTCATGAAAATTATCACAGCAGAAGCCAGACAGCAGAAAACACCCACCCAGGGGACAGGACAAAGCTGGAGAGAAAACAGCCAGCAGGCCCCTCACACCTGCCTCCCCCTCCTGTGCCACCCCAGCGTGCAGAATAGACCCGCTAAGCCCTGCTAAGACCCAAAGGGGCTTAGCCAAGCCCAAGTCCAAAGCTGGAGAGGGAGCCCAGGCCAGCCAGCATCTCCACTGTGAATATTACTGTTTGCTTAGCTGTGGCAGCTCCACGCTGCTGATGGCTCACTGTGTTTGGAGGTCTGACCCAGATCCCACAAGAGGGGGCAGCGGAGGGAGGCAGGCTCCCCCCTCAAAGTTCCCTGTGTCTGAGTTATGTAACTTCGTCCAAGTTTCCCCTTTGACCCTCGGAGGAGGCAGTGGAGATTAGCCACTACTGCTGGTGGTGGCGCAAATTGAAAATTAAAATTAACTGTGACCTGGGAACAACCTTCAATGCTTTTGCCTGGGTCCAGCCCCCACCTCTGCCTCCTATCTCAAGGCAGAAAGCATACCACAGTGCCCCGAGGGGTGATCTGTGAGTTAATCTAATGACTTCCAAACAGAATTGGTGACCGACCGACCATGCGTGATGTGTGGGGATTTCCACAGTTTGCAGCAGGTGGCGGTGACTAGGGGAAGATGGGCTGATGGTTAGGAAAGGCTTCTGTTTGGTGGGGGTGGGAGTGGGAAACGCCCTGCTGCTTCTGGGTTTGGAGGGTCCATTGCTCTCTTATAGAACCAAACATGTCATGTGTAGACCAACCGCGGTGTGTTTGTTGAGTGAATCCCTGACCATATTGAACACTCGAGGTAATCACTGTCACAGCCCAGTTCTTCGAGCATTACCTACATCCCCGATGCTACGACACCTTCAACACACCGTCATGATTACCCCGACTTTACAGGCAACGAAACTGACGCTTTGTGGTTTAAGCAACTTGATTAAACTTAATTGCCACCTGTCTCGGAACAAACAAGGCTGGAATCCAGAGATACCAGCCATGGGTCTTCCCATTCTGGGGATGTGGCCACTGCCTCACCTTCGACATTTCCCGTTTGTTTCTCACAGGTTTTCCACCAAATACTGGATGTCTCAGACGTGCACGGTCTGCGGGAAAGGGATGCTTTTTGGCCTCAAGTGTAAAAACTGCAAGTGAGTGCTTTTCCTTTAAGGGACGTTTCACAATGCCAGATGCCAGCCAGTGCGGGGATGGACATGGGCGTGTTTCAGCAAGTAGGAGCTTTTTTTGGCTTTGTGTTTCAGAAAGGTCCCAGGCAGAGCTGTGTGCTTAGGTAGGATATCAAGGAGAATAGTTCTGAGGAAAGCCGGAACTGAGAGGAGGTCTGGGGTGGAGTGGAGGTGGAGGGCTGGCAGGGGCTCCTATACACACATGCAGAACGTCCATTATGGTTTTGATTATGAAGTGTTTCCCGAAGTCTCATGGAATTGGATGCTTGGATTCCCAGCTGATGTTCTGGGGATTTGATGATCCATTTGAACATTCAGTCTAGCTGAAGACACTGGACTATAGGAATAGGAGTGAATTGAATTGTCCTAGGTTGGCTCCCTTCCTACCCAGAATTCTCTGTTTCCTCATCGCTGCTATGGTAGGAACTCATGTTCCCACTACCAGGCTTTCCCACCCTGGACTATACCCTCCCTGCCCCCAGCTATAGTTGTCTTATGACTTCTGTCACATCAGAAGTAACTAGCATAGTGTTATCAGTCATCAGCAAGCTTTTCTTCTAGTTGCTCTGTGGTAAATATTTTAAGCCCCATGGGCCTCCGGAGTCTCTATGTGTCCCTTACAGATGCTCAAAACTGACTCCTGTGTCTTAAAAGCAGCCATAGACAATTCAGAAATAGTTTTGACAGTGGGTTTGTGCCTATAAAATCTTTTATTTATGAGTGTATGGACAACATAGCTCCAGCCCTGTGGTTTGCAGATTCCTAAGAGAGTTTGTAAAGTGCTTTCTCCACAATTCTTTCTCACTGTGTGCTGTCTCTGAAGGTGCGTTACAATTCCTCCATTTTATATCTGTAAAAATTTCGTCTCAGCTTAGAAAGGTCACAGCTGAGAGGGGGAGGCAGGACTTGAACTCAGGCCCCTTAACTCCTGCTTCTTTCTTTCCATGGCTTCATGTTGGATGCTCAGTCTGGTTGGGAGGTGGGACCACCCCTTCCTTCACCCTTACTCCTTCCTTATGCCCATTCTTTGTCATGTCTGACAGAGTGTTAGGAAGGAGGCAAGGAACAACATGGACACCAGCCATGGGTTCTGGAGACAGATTGAACCTGGTTCAAACCCTGTACCTGCTACTTAGTAGTTGTGTGACCATTGGCAAGTCACCTCACATTTCTGTCCTTCATGTGTCCCTCTGCATGCATGTGCACACATGTCATGTGTCCCTCTGCATGCATGTGCACACATCATGTGTCCCTCTGCATGTATGTGCACACATGTCATGTGTCCCTCTGCATGCATGTGCACACATGTCATGTGTCCCTCTGTATTTAT
>JADRCG010008322.1:72220-84139 GCA_019844195.1 Rhabdomys dilectus
CCCTCTGCATGCATGTGCACACATGTCATGTGTCCCTCTGTATTTATGTGTACACATGTATTCACTAGTTTCTCAGATTCAATATTTACAAAACAGACAATTTAACTGTATGGAAAAGATAGGGCTAGACATATATCTGATAGGAGACACTCAGTAAGAGTCTCTCTCTCTCTCTCTCTCTCTCTCTCTCTCTCTCTCTCTCTCTGTTCGGGTATCTTGCAAAATGCCTATCTGGTGGTTTCACCTGAGTAAGTCAGCCAGGATAAACTCCCTGCTAGCCTGGGCTGTGGAGAGGATTAATTATTTCCAGCCCCTGGAGATCCTTTAACTCTATGGTCTTAGGGCACTTGGGATGGTAATTGCTATATATTAGCATTCTGAACTGATGTCCTCTGTGGTCCCAGGCTCTCAGGTGGCCCCTCAGCTTTCTGACTCTGGGATGCACAGGAGCAGGTGCTTGGGTCTGGCTCAGAGACTGCTTGGTCTCCCCAGTACACCTGCTGCCTTAGAGACTCATCTTGACTGTAGAAACTCATGCTGCTGTGTCCTGTGGAGGAAATGGCTTTCACATCCTCACACCTGCTGTGAGGAGGCTTTGATGTCAAGTAATTAGGTGACAAGGACTCAGCCAGGAGTCAGCGAGGCTGAACATTTCTCAAGCCTTTTCAATTTTCAGCACTAGAGGTGGGACCCAGAGGCAGCTTTTCCTCCCTGCCTTCTGTTCTAGGAGTAATAAGCAGAGCCCAAGACCCTGCCAAGGGTCTAGAGAGGAGGCCAGGGACAACACAGAGCTGAGGTTTTGGAAGTTACCAATACTAAGGTTAGGTTCCATCTTTTCTTGAACTCCTAAGAGGCCCGTAACCTTGGCCTTTTTCTCCTCTGAAGAGTATACATGATATTGGCGCCCAGCACTGGACTACTGGCGGGAGTCATTGAAATGTGCTCACTTTACACTGTTATTCAGGAACAACCCTGCTCACTCCACCTTATGCAAAATAGCTCCTGGCACATGGAGAGGTGGGTCAGAATTCAGATTAACTCTGGTTGGATGGTACCCATGACTTTACCAATGTGCTCAGCCATTCAACGGTAACAGTAACAGTAGCTGCTGCAGCTGTTGTGGTGTCCTGGCATGCTTTTGTCCAAACCATATACCCCTGTCAGCTACAACAGAAACAAGATCCAGCTCCACGATATACCTATGCATGCGCACGGAAGCTGTCAGTTGAAACTCATTCTATGGAGAAAGTCTCCCAGGGAGCATCGGTTAAGGTGAGAGGGTGGATATTTATTTGCATGTGTTTTTCAAGGATTGGGGAAAAAAAATGAGGACATATTGAATGTGCTCATTGGGGGGTTGGATGAGGGACAGGAACAGACAACATGCAGGCTCCATAGTCAAGGACTTAAGATAAGACTCAGCAGAGACTCGTGTCTGAGTGGAAGGAAGGATAGGGAAGAAGAACAGTGGCAAGTGACCTTTTAGAGAGGTGGCCCTGAGAAGGAGGAAGCTTGACGTTACTTCTTACAGAAGGGGGCAAGAACATTTCATTCTTCACCTGTGAATTATTACCAGCTGGATACTTAGTATCGCAGGTTAAGAAACCCTCATCTGTCCTACTTGGTTACCAGCTGGATACTTAGTATCACAGGTTAAGAAACCCTCATCTGTCCTACTTGGTTACCAGCTGGATACTTAGTATCTCAGGTTAAGAAACCCTCACGCGTTACTGCTTGAGACCTAAAGTGGTTTTAGGTTTGAGATGGGTTCTGACTTTGGAATGCCTGCATAATGTGAACTTTTGCATATCTTAGATGTTTGGGAGACGAGAACCAAGTCTAAACCCAGAACCTAAAGTTCATTTGCATAGTGTTTTTGGGGGTGAGCTCATATTTTATCTCTGAGTTAGACATGGATAGTGCTCTACCTGTGGTCGGTGGGTGCTCAGAAAGTTTCAAGTTGGAAGCCATTCTGGATTTCAGGTTTGGGGATTAAGGGTATTAAACATTAATATTTCCAGGCACCAGAAGCAGTGACAGAGGATAAAATGGATAAATGTCCCCTGGATTGGTGGGACATACCTCTGACTCCCGATGCCATCTCATGCTTGTCATGGTATCAGTTCCGTGCCTCCGTTTCCTGTTCCATAAAATGGCTTTGTGACATTTACCTCAGTAGATGTCAACGTTATTGTAGATTGTCAAATTGAGAGGAACTAGACTCTCCAGGAAGCATACCTCTGGGAGTGCTTCCAGATTAGATCAGTTGAGCTGGAAAGAGCCGCCCTACCTGTTGGATGTCTCATCCCATGGGTTGGGGAACTGGATGGAATCACAAGGAGAAAGTGGGCACTGGTGTTCATCTCTCTCCGCTCCCTGACTATGGGGATTGTGTGGCAGCCATCTCATTCTCCTGCCTCCGTGCCTTCCCACCACGATGGACCCGCACCCTCAAAAAGTGAGCTGAAGTTAATCTTTCCTCCCCCAGTTTGCTTTTGCTGGTGTTTTGTCACAGCAGTGAGAAAAGGTCACTACTAAAACTGTTAAAAAGAAAATGACAATGTACTTGGCCTGCTAGAATGCATGCTCTCCCCTTACCTGGCCTATTAGGAGCTCCAATTAGTGAAAACTGGCACCATTGCTGGCTTTACAAATTAATGTTGGGATAGCCCTCCACCCAAGAAGCCAGATATATCTCCTTCGTGCCTAGCCCCTGTCCCCCCTCCACAGCTCTCCTCTTAAGTGCCCACTTCCTCCGGAATTATCATCAGCTGTCTTGTTGGGAGTCTGAATAGAGAGATTAATGAGCTAATAGGAAATTAAGGCTCAGAAAGCAATTTCCAGTTATCTAAATAGAGGCGTTTCATCTAATCGGTTCAGGAGTGTGGAAGGGAGCTGCGTGCAGAGAGGCCGGATGTCAGCACTATTCCGCATTGTCTTATCAGCGCGGACTCGGCTGCCAGGGTCTGCTCTTGCAGTGGGTTTCCCGGCTTGTGGTTGTCTGTGTGGACCCCTCTCAGAGCTCTTTCCATGGGGTTTGAAGCCCTGAGGTCTCATTTATTGAAATCCTTTCTAGCTCCCCATTTCTCTCTCTCTCTCTCTCTCTCTCTCTCTCTCTCTCTCTCTCTCTCTAGCTCAGGACAGCCTACAACTCAGCTAGATAGCCCAGGCTGGCCTCAAACTTATTATTATCCTCCTGCCTCAGGCTCCCCATTGCTAGGATTACAGATGTAATCCTAGCTACCACATCTGGCTTCATCCAATTTCTTGGAGGCAAACAGTCATTTACATGAAAACTTTTAGAGCAGCTTTCATGGTAGAAAAAAAATGAAGCTAAGATGCATTTTTCTCTCTGTCAGGGCTACTACTGTTGTAATAAAGATAGGGCTGAGATTAGAGAGATGGTTCAATGGTGAAGAGTGCTTGATGCTTTCAGAGGACCTGGGTTCAAGTTTCAGCATCCGGACATCAGGGTGCTCACAACTGCCTATAACTCCAGATCCGACGCCCTCTTGTGGCCTCTGAGTGACCTGCACTCAGGTACATATACACATGCACTTAAAAGTAATCTTTATAAAGAAGGAGACATTATCCCAAGCCACCAACAGAGACATAACATTTAAATCAACCTGTTTATTTTAGAAACTTCAACCTCTCTTTCACACCAGGCTTTATAACTTGCATCAGGGCACCTAGCCCTTACCTGTGTGGTGATCCTCTGTGACCCCCACTCCTAGGAGTGACAACAGAAAAGTCTGTACATATTGCCAGATAGGGAGGTGCCTTTGTCACTGGTTTAGAGAAACAGGTTGAATAAGTGAGCTGCTCCCAACCAAAGGGCTTGCACTATCCAGGTTCTGTAGTGATGAACCCACACTATCTGGGTTCATCATGTCAGCGGCCACCAGTCACTTGCCCAGCACGGATGCATCACCAAACCTTCACGCTCTGGTGATAATATTCCCACCTAAAGGTTTTAGGATGACTTACAGAAGTTTCCAAGCCTATAATTACAGAATGATTACAGCCGCTAGTGCCCTACTTAGCCTGGGACTTTCCCCGTTCTAGCCAAAGTCCCAAGTGCTTGAACAAACTCCTTGGTCAGCCCCGAGTTAAATACCTTGCCACAGAGGCAGGTTAGTGCTAGTCAAAGCATTGATGGACATGGCCATTATTCCACGTGGCCATTGCCAGCCTTCATGGGTGTGAACCCCCTGATCAATGCTCTGGTAAGCAGGTCAGCAGCCTCACGAGATGCTTGCCTTGGCTAAGGCACGTGTTCCGCTTTTCCTGGGCTCTTTGGATGCCCACCCTGTCCGAGTCCCTTTGTGTGCTTGATAGAACAGGCTGACTCTGCTTTCTTTCCACATTAGCAGTCAGTCATTTGCACTTAGATGAGGATCCCTGGCCCCTTTACAGTTTGGCTGCATTTTTTTTTTTACAGGATTACAGGATCCACTCACTGCATTTTCAATCGCCGTGTGCCCTGTACAGTCTCCTCACCTGTGTGTGCTCTGGCACCGACACACAACATCTTGCTTGCAAAGTGCTTGGTTTACAAAATGGCTGTAGCCACAGGTGATAGGGAAGTGACACTCGAAGGTAGCTAGGTCGGTGCGGGAGCCCGTTGCTCCACACTTACCATACTGGGGACCCATGGGTGCAGCTGCTGCAGCTGCCGTGGAGTTCCTGGAGGCCCAGGAGGCTGTCCACCAGGCAGGATGTTGGCAGGATGTAATTACGAGCATGCGTTTTGGAGATCACCCGCTTGAAGCCTGAACTCGCTTTTCCACGAATAGAAACACTTTGCTTCTTGCAAAACCCATCCTGGGAATTAACCATCTCTCATGTGCAATAGTTTTTATTATTGTAGGAAAAAAAACATTTGAATCCTGTTATAGTTGTGTGTAGGAAAGAGATTCTGTAATTGGAAGTTGGGTAGGGTCTGACATTAATAATGGTGATGATGATGGTGGTGATGGTGGTTATGGTGATGATGGTGATGGTGCTGGTGCTATTGCAGGCATTTTGCTAAACACTTTAGAAGCATGTTGCATTTCATCCACGTTACAAACCTGGATGGCAGCAGAGACTACTATCACCCCATGTTACAGATAAGGAAACAGAGGTCTCAGAAGTCTCTCAGAGTGGGCATATCAGTCACTCAAATACAGATGCCCTTAATTCAATGCCTTGGACACTTAATCATTCTGTAGGGACCAAGGACTGGCCACAACATGGCTGCTGTCTTGTGTCCTGTTTCCCTTGAAGTGTGCAGGGCAGAGTGTGAGAATCTGGGCTCAGCTGTAACACTGGACCAAAGCTTTCCCCTCCATCTCTCTGGGGTGCCACACTCTCCCTTCTAGCCATCTTTTGTGGCCTTTGGTTTGTGATGCTGGGGAGCCAGAGTGTGTCTGGGGTCACTTTCTTGCCTTTCTGGGAACAAACAAGCTTGACAGTTACATGATCAATGATTATGTTCTGGTGAGGCCAAGTTATTGAAGCACAGAGAATAAGAGGAAGAAAGGAAGGAAGGGAGGAAGGGAAGGAAGAGAGGGAGGGAAGGAAGAGAGGGAGGGAGGAAGGAAGGAAGGAAGGAAAGGAATGTGGGGAGGTCCTCCAAAGCCACATAGGAAGCCTGAATTTGATTCCACAGTAAGGGGGGTCCTTGTAGGGTTTGGAGGACTGTGGCATGCTGAGAAAGATAACTGAGAAGCCTCAAGTCAGAGAACCTGCTGATGTCAAGTGGGAGTGGATCCAAGAAGTGTCTGACTTGGAATAGCCAAACTCTACCCCAGGGGCAGCCAGGAAGAAATATTTCCTTCTACCAACCCCACCCCCATCCCCGCATCCCTTTCAAGAAGCCCACTTATAAAGGTGATGCAATATGCAAAAAAAAAAGAAAAAAGATGTACAATTTGGTTTATTTATTTGGGAGGACAGGCAGGAAAATAGGGAAAACATCTCCCATGTCTGAGCTCTTCTGCCTTGCCCTGAGGCTCAGATGGGAAGAATCAGGGCTAGTACACAGAATATGATAAAGCTGAGAGGATTAGCCAGATGCTGAGATGACAGCACTGGAAAGGATGGTGGGTGGGGGACCCCAACTGAGCTCTGCCCCATGTGCCCCAGTTATAGAGCCTTGTCTGCCCAGCTGGAAATGAACATTTTTCCCCAATCAGATCACCCCATCCTTGTCCTTGGAAGAGCAGCTAGTGTGCCAGTCAATGGATCACATGACCACTTGCTACAAAGTGGTTTCCAGGGCCCCCAGGAGTGTGTGTTGGGATCGAGGACTTGTCTCAGCATCTGAGGTAAATAGAGAATCATTGCCTGAGAGGATTCCCAGGTGGGATTTGGAGCTTCCAACAGAAATTGGGGTCAGGAGAGTATTCTGACCCAACTAGGGTTCTAATCCAGACTTCGTCACTTCCTGATTGTGTTGACGGGGTCAAGTCAGTGATCCAGTTTGAACCTTGGTGTCTTCCACAGTGAGGTGAGGAGAGCCACACCTTCTGCCTTGCAAGGTCTTAGAGCTAAGGAGGGGAGTAAGGCGCCAAGGTCGGATACTTGACACAGAGTAGGTCTTCAAGAAAGCCATAGCCATGCTCCTGTTTAGTGTAGGAATAATTATTGAACCTTTGCTTGGAAGACTTTTTCAGACTAGAAAGATGGGCTGGCTAGAGCACCTAACATGAACATGGGACCAGGAACAACATGGGTTTTCCTTGGCTAGGGAAAGACCCAGGGCTCTTTTATGCATGCTGGTAATAGACACTGCTTGTCCAAAGCTCCAACCTTTTCAATGCAGCTGACAATGGCCGCCTTCCCTCTATGCCCAGCTTACTGGATCACCTTACTGGCATGACCAAGCTTGCCTCATAAATGACCGGCTTGCCGTGGGATTTGGGTTTGTCCCTGATTGTAGAAATGGGAACCAGAACAAGACGTAATATTTAGTGGGGTTCTAAATGCTGACTTCCTCTTGTGTTTCATCAACCCTTAATACCTGATGAATTTAGTCTTGGTGGGGAGGATGTTCCTCTAAAAGGCAGGAAGGAGAAGGGTGGGGAGATCCAGCTGACTTAGCAGAGGCTAGGAAGAGGGTGGACCTTAGACTCTGATGCAGGACAAGAGGTGCCTTGTGTTTTTGAATGACAAGTCAGAGAGATTCCCCAGACACCAGGGAAAGGTCCTAGGTGCAGAGAAGTCACCCAGGGGCTGAGGAACTGGCTCAGACAGTAAAATGTTGCCCCCCCCCAAAAAGAGTACCTAGATTGATCCCCAAAACGCATGCAAAAATGCCAGATGTGGTGGTCGACCTATGGTGGTCCAGGTGTGGTAATCCAGATGTGGTGGTCCAGATGTGGTGGTCCAGGTGTGATGGTCCAGATGTTGTAGTTCAGGTATGGTGGTCCAGATGTGGTAGTCTAGGTGTGATAATCCAGATGTGGTGGTCCAGGTATGGTGGTCCAGATGTGGTGGTCCAGATGTGGTAGTACAGATGTCGTAGTTCAGGTATGGTGGTCCAGATGTGGTAGTCTAGGTGTGGTAATCCAGATGTGGTGGTCCAGGTGTGGTGGTCCAGGTATGGTGGTCCCAGTACTGGAGAGGTGGAGACTGGCCTTGCTGGCCAGGAAGCCTTGGTCACAGTAAGCTCCACATCACAGTAAGACACCCTGTCGTACAGAACAGGTTGAGTGGCTCCTGAAGAATGGTATTCAAGGTTAACCTCTAAACTCCAAGTATACATCTGTGAATAAGATCATGTACACAACCCACACCCACCTACACATACATGTGAACATAGACACAATACACACACACACACACACACACACACACACACACACACACCCCTATATGAACACACACAGACAGAAAGAGAGACAGAGAGAAAGAAAGAAACAGAGAGAGACAGAGAGACAGAGAGATTTGGGCTTCATAGTCAGGCTGACCTGAGCAGGCGTCAGCTCTCTGCCTTAACTATGTGACTAAAGGGTCATGAATGGACACAATGCCTGAGCAGGGTCACACAGGCTCCAGGAAGGCCACCCATCTCTGCAAACATAACGTGGGCCTGCACAAGGCGCCACCTGCCCTGTGTGAGCCAGGCATCTCGGCGAGGGATCTCATAAAACTTCCTCTGAAGATGGCTAACTTTCTTGTAATTCCAAGGCTTAATAGGATAAGCTTCAGTTCTGAGGAAAAGTTACTTGAGTGGAACATAATTCCCCAAGGGAGCTGCTGGCTAAATGAGACATTATCTTCATCAGATGACCAAATCTGAGTCAACCCGATCCTGTGACTACCTGGGCGGCCATGGTAGGCAAATGGCTATTTCTATGCTTGCCTGGACTGCACAGCGAGTTTCAAGCCAGCCCTGGCAATTTAGTGAGACCCTGTGTTTAAAAAAAATTAAAGAGAAGTAAGCAGGGGGCTGGGAGCCTCGCTCAACAATGGTGTGCCTGCCTGGCATGCACGATGTCCTAGATTCAGTCCTCAAGACAAAGTAGATAGCTAACGTGAATAAGTCTCTGGGCCCAGCCAAGTCCCCCATCTCTCCTGTATCCTCTTGTTCACTCTGAGTTAGGGTTTTAGAATATGCTTGTTTCCTACAGGGAGCAGAGACATTTTTAAAACCCAGTTCTAGGACCCAATAACGATACTTGGTTTTTTTTTTTGGGGGGGGGTTAGGTTGTTTTTATACTTTTTTGAGATAGGGTTTTGGTTTGAAATCTGAATTAGTCTGGGATTCACAATCCTCCTATGAGGGACTCCCAAATACTGAGAGGACAGCTGAAATCTGCCAGGCTCAGTCAGACTCAGGACCAGCTAAGCAAGCATCAACACTTAACTCAGTGCTCGTGTGTAATCTGTTTACCCTGGACAATCATGTTGCGATATAGAGATATGGATACAGCCATTTCAAAGTCAGGAAGACTGAGGCCCAAGAAGATAGCCGAAAGGTGGGGTCCTTGCATGTGTACAGAAAGTATATTACCAGCTTCCTACTATGAACCAGTGGCTGTGCTGGGCACTGGGGTGGTGTTGAGAAGGAAAGGAAGAAAAATCTCTTCCTTACAGGCCTTGTTGTCTGGGGAGGGATGTACATCAAGGCATCCAAACCCAACTGTGCGACTTCAGTATGAACACCTTGCTCCTCACCCAGGTGTTCAAAAATTGCCTCTTAGAAGTCTTAGGAACCCGATGTGGAGCTTGTTTCATTGGCTCTGCAATGGAAAGGGCCGCATTCCTTTCAGAGGCGCCTGTTGACATTCACTAAACCACTACATATGTGTCCCGAGCACCTACTATGTGCCACACTATGCACCTACTATGTGCCACTAAACCACTACATGTGTCCTGAGCACCTACTATGTGCCACATTATGCACCTACTATGTGCCACATTATGTACCTACTATGTGCCACACTATGCACCTACTATGTGCCACATCCCTGTGGCACGGCATGTTTAGTCATGTCACTGAACATGGGATAACCCAGGCATGGCTCTCTGCTCAGATCACTAGAAGCCAGGCAGGAAGATGGACAGGTAGATGGACAGGCAGGTTAGTAATATGTCTTGTAATTGGCTATGACTGGAGAAGGCAGGGTATGGCTTTCTGGTTGGAGGGGAGTCAGGGAGGGTTCCCTGGAGGAACTGATCTGGGAAGATAAACAAGAGATAGCAGCGATGTGTCAGGAGAATCCAGGGAGGAGCAACAAGATGCTCAGGGTACCTAGAGAGAAAATGGACTGTACTGGAAGGAGCAGATGCTTGGTGATGCAGGAGCTTTGGCTATAGCTCTGGGGTCAAGGGGCAGAGAGGTGCCAGGAAGAAAGAAAGTAAGCAAATTCCCTGAGGTCTCAGTATGAGACTGACTTTTGTCCTGGGAGCAAGGACACGAAGGCAGGGCATCTAAGCAGAGGGAATGCTGGGTAAGCCACAGATGCAGCAGTAAAAGGAGCCATGGTCCCCCTTTATCTCTCATCTGCTTCCCACCCTGTGTCTACTTCCTATAGCCCAGTCCCTACTTTACAGTGTTTCAGGGATTCTTGCAGTTACGAAACCAAACCCTTTGCCATCTCTACTGAGCTAATAAATCTGAATGCCCCAGCCTGAGCCTTCCAGTCTTATTCTGGCTCCCTGTGTGGCCTCTCATTTGAACCAGTGTTTCTGGAAAGTTCTTGGGAGACTCTTGGCACAGGAGACTGACCATTCTATCCCTGATTACTCAACAGCTCAGCAGGGACCAGCTCGTCAGCCTGAGGTCGCTTAAAGGAAGACTCCACATAAATGACTGGGGGTCAGGGGAGGCACTGGTCTGTGACTCAGACCCCTAGACTCAGGGACAGCATGATGACACCTTAGGGCTCTTCTCTTTATGAAAGAATGAGGGAGGGGAAGGGTAGAGTTTCAACCCTTTAGAGGTATGTCTGTTCTCCCTCTCCACCCCCAGACTCTGAAATAGCAGAATCTTACAACCCAAAGAAAGGCTCACTGGTACTGCGCATGTTCAGAAGTGATGCATCAGGGAAGGCTAGAAGGCAGGTCACAGGGGCAGTGGGTCAGGGGTGAGCTCAGGTTCTCATATTCTGCTCTTCGTGGGAAGCAGAGAGGCAGGCAGGAGTGTTTGTGGTCCTACTATGTGGCCAGCCCTGGCCCTTGCAATCTAGCTAGTTAAATGTCTGGTCTTGAATCACAGAGACCTGTGTTTTGACAACTGATCTACCTCCTGTGATATTCCGTGCCAGGCGTTTACTCCCGAGGCTTCAGTTTCCTTGTCTGTAACATGAGGATAGTGATGGAGGACTCTCCAAATAATATCTAAAATACAGAATGAGCCAGGATTGCTTGATGCAATTGCTTGATGCAAGCATTACTCATTGTTATGTATCTAGGTACCTGGATGTCACAGCATGAGGCGTCCATATGTCATTAGCATGCAGCCATGAAAAATAGACATGTGTTTACATGATAGCAGTGCAGTTTAGTGAGAACTGACTTGATCATTGGGAATTTTCATGAAGGACAGAAGAGCTCGAAGCAGGAAGACCAGGATTGTTGAAAGTCGTTCAAAGGGACACATGTCAGGCAGGTTCACAGACCATCAAAGCAACAAGGGCTGACACTCAGGGGCCGTGGTGGCTTCACTTCAGCCAACTTGGATTCAGGGTTAGACTTGTCTCTGGATTTGGGACATGGATGGTGCCATCCTGTGGGCTGAGGTTCTAGGCTGAATATAACTAGGAAAGTGGACTGAGCCCCGGTGTTCACCTCTCTGTGGAAGACTGTGGATGCTACTCGGCAACCCAACCCTCTCAATCTCCTGCCGCCATGTCTTCCTCAGTATGACAGAGCATATGGGGCCCACATAAACTCTCCCTCCTTAAGCTGCCTGAGTCAGTTTTCCACCTAGAAAGCAGAAATGATAATAATAGCTATTTCTTACAGCTGTAAGACTCAGAGGAAATACTGTGTGGAAAATGTGTAGTATGGCAACTGGTGAATGAATCTTTGGGTAATGATGATGAAGGCTGGGGTGTTGCTTTTGATGATGATGTTGACGATGATGGTATTGATGACGATGAATACAGGCATTACCCTAAGCACATTTTAGTGTACGACGTTAACATGGATATGGTTGGTAAAGCCGTAGCTACTTTCTCTTGGACCACCCAGGGTGGAACTGGAAGAGTTGCTCTTGGCAGCCTCTCTCCAGAGTTATCGTCTGGGTTGCCAAGGATGATGTTTACGGTTGCTGCCTCAATGCATCTCACATACATGCAACTGCACAGGGCCTGGAGTTTTCCATACCACTGGGGCATCTCATCTGTCAATCTGCTTCTTCCTATACTCATCCACTCATCCATCCATCCATCCATCCATCCATCCATCCATCCATCCATCCAT
>JADRCG010008324.1:12592-86025 GCA_019844195.1 Rhabdomys dilectus
CACACACACACACACACACACACACACACACACACACACACACACACACACCTTGGTTGGTTCTGTGCAGCTCTCTGTGTTCCCATGAGCTCTTTTATGAGCTGTTCCTTCTTTCTCTTTTAGCAGCAATCCAGAGATGCTTGTTCAAGGACATAGCAGCCGCATAGATCTATCGTAATTAGGTCTCAGCTCTCAGAAGCCTCAGCCTGTAAGGCTTCCAAGGAAGTGTCACATTTATTAATTCCAAGAATATCACTCAGGTGTTGTTACATTTTCTTTATAAGAATCTCAAATACTTGAGTGAGATGTTAGTATCTGATCAGACTCAACAGGGGATTCCCTGAGGCTTCCTATATTCTCATTAGCATCTGCAAGTAAGTTTTTTAGTTTTCCTCAATTCCTTTACATACACGTATACATGTAAACCAAAACAATTAAATGATTACTTCTTTACTGTGACTTTAAAAAATGGTAGTAGACTACCAAAAACTGGTTAAACTTAAAGCTTAAGTCACACACTGAACCCCACACATCAATAGTAGAAGACTTCAACACCTCACTCTCACCAACAGACAGGTCATTAAACGTCATGAAAGTAAAAAGAGAAATAATGGAACTAGTAGATGATATGACTCAAATGGACCTAACATAGATCTATAGAACATTTCACCCAAACATGAAAGGATAGACCTTCTTCTCAGCACCTCATAAAGCCTTCTCCAACAATGACTATATACCCTGTCACAGGGCAGGTCTCAATAGATATAAGAAGATTGAAATGGCCACCTGCCTCTTATCAGACTACAGTGGATTAAAGATGGATTTCAACAACAACAGAAACAACAGAAAGCCCACAACTCACGGAAACTGAACAACTCTCTACTCAATGACCACTGGGTCAAGGAAGAAATAAAGAAAGAAATTAAAGAATTTCTCTAGAATTCAATGAAAATTAATGAACAGCATGCCCAAACTTACAGGACACAATGAAATCAGTGCTGAGAGGAAAGTTCATAGCATTAAGTGCCTTCAAAGAAATTAGTGAGATCTTACGCTATCCACTTATCAGAACACCCGAAAGCTCAAGAACAAAAAGAAGCAAAACGTGGAGTAGATGGCAGAGCTGACATCAATAAAATAGAAACAAATAGAATAATACAAAGAATCAATGAAACAAAGAGATGGTTCTTTAAGAAAATCAACAAGATAGATAAGTCCTTATCCAAACTAACTAAAAGAGAGAAAACACCTAAATTAACAAAATCAGAAATGAAAAGTGAGATGTAACCACAGACACTGAGGAAATCCAAAGAATCATTAGCTCTTACTTCAAAAGCCTGTACTCCACAGGATTGGAAAATATAACAAAATGGATGGTTTTCTTGATAGATACCACTTACCAAAGCTAAATCAAGGTCAGGTGAACAAGCTAAAAAGTTCTATAACACCTAAGGAAATAGAAGTAGTCATTAAAGGTCTCCCCACCCCCCAAAGGCCCAGAGTTAGATGGTTTTAGCAAATAATTCTACCAAATTTTCAAAGAAGGACTGATACCAATACTCCTAAAACTATTCCATAAAATAGAAACAGAAGAAACATTGCCAAATCCATTTTATGGGTCAACAGTCACAGTGACACCTAAACCACACAAAGGCTCAAAAACAAAGAGAATTTCAGACTAATTTCCCTCATGAACATTGATAAAAAAATAAAAACTACTCAATAAAATTTGCAAACAGAATCCAAGAACACACCAAAAAGATCATACACTATGATCAAGTAAGCTTCATTCCAGAGATGCAGGGGTGGTTTAACATATGAAAATCCATCAATGTAATCTACCATATAAACAAACTAAAAGAAAAAACATAGGATCATCTCATTTGACACTGGAAAGTTTTTGACAAAATCCAATATTCATTCATGATAAAAAAAAAAGTCTTGGGATTAGAGATACAAGGCATAGAGCTATATACATAATAAAAGCAATATCCTTTATTTATTTATTTATTTATTTATTTATTTATTATATGACTAAAACAACTATTTATATAGCTAAAACAATCCTGTACAATAAAACATCTTCTGGAGGTACCACCACCCCTGATTTCAAGCTATATTATAGAGCAATAGCAATAAAACCCACATAGTATTGGCATTAAAAACAGTTGATTAATGCAATCAAATTGAAGACCCAGAAGTAAATTCACACACCTATGGACACTTGATTTTTTTTTTTGACAAAGAAGTCAAAATTATATAACTGAAAAAAAGAAAGCGTCTTCAACAAATAGTGCTGGTCTAACTGAATATTGGCATGTAGAAGAATACAAATAGATCCATATCTATCAACCTGCATAAAACTCAAGTTCAAGTGGATCAAAGACCTTATCATAAAACCAGACTCAAAGAAACTAAGTAAAAAGGAAAGCTGGGGGGCATGTGAATCTAATGGAGGAAGGGAAAAGCATCTTGGGTGGGGGGAGGGGACTGAGTGGTTGTGGTGGGAACAGGAGAGATCAGGTGTGAGTAGGATAGAGGGAGAGAGTACTGGGAGAGACAACTGAAATTGGGGCGAACAGCTCAGGGACGAGCAAGTAAACTAGGGCAATGGAAACTCCTGGGAATCCATGAGGGTGACCCTAGCTGAGACTCCTAGCAGTGGGGGACATGGAGCCTGAACTGGCCACCTCCTGTAACTAGACAGGACTTCCATTGAGACTGGGACACCAAGGCAGCCATGACACTTTTGACCTGTAATTTGTCCTGCCTACAAGATGTGCTGGGGTAAAGATGGCACAGAAATTGAGGGAGCAGACTAATGACTGGTTCAGATTGAGACCCATGCCATGAAGAGGTATCCCACCCTGACACTGCTAATGATACTCCACTATACTTGTAGACAGGAGCCTAGTCTAACTGTCATCAGAGAGGCTTCACCCAGCAACTGACTGGTGGAAATTGATGCAGAGCCCCACAGCCAAACATTAGGTGGAACTTGGGGAATCCTGTGGAGGAGGGAGAGGAGGGAATATCAGAGCCACAGGGGTCAAGGACACTATCAGAATATCCACAGAATCAACTAGCCTGGGTCCATAGGGACTCACAGAGTCTGAACTGGCAACCAGGGAACCTGCATGGGACTGACTTAGGTTCTCTGCACACATATTACAGTACACAGTTTGGTTTTCCTATGGGACTCCTAATAGTGGGAACAGGGTCTGTTTCTGACTCTGTTGCCTGCCTTTGGGACCCTTTCGTCCTACTGAATTGCTTTATTTAGCCTCAATAGGAAAGGATGTGCATAGTCTTACTCTGATTTGATATGCCAGGACTGGTTGATATCCATGGCAGGCCTTCCCTTTTCTGAAGAGAAGCAGAAAAGGAGTGGATGGGGTTGGGAGTGAGGGATGGGGAGAGAGACTGAGAGGAGAGGGGAAACTGTGATAGGGATATAAAACAAACAAACAAACAAACAAACAAACAAACAAACAGTGGTTACACTCTCAAATAGATTGCATAAGATCGGTTAGATATAAAAAGGAACTATCATGTGTTTATCATTTTTTTTTAACTGGCCCACATGGTTCTGTGTAAAACCAATTTTAGTGTTAGTATGCACAGAATCAGCTGGCGGTTGTGGATGTCTGGGGGGCGGGGCATCCTTGTCCTGCCTTGAGTATTCTGTCGCAGTGGTGGGAATGGTTTTCATAGAGCTCCTATCATCCTGTTAAATATCAGCAAGGTGGAGCTCCTGGTTGTCACACAATCTCTGTCCTTTGGTCTCTTACTTGGGTACTTCTTCAATTTGCAGTTTCAGAACTCAAGAGGGCATTGCTATGGAAAGGTGAAAATCTACCTTTGTTTGAATCTCTATGCACTTTCTACAACATAGTTAATTTCCATCAAGGTCACTTGGAAATATTAATTCAGCCCTAAGTAATTTTATTCCAATGCAGCAAGCTCCCTCAACTGTTTGTAAACAACTAAACTTAAACATCCTCCACGTGACTTTATTCAGCTAATTTCAGCATTTACATAAGAAGTGTAAATGACTTCCTGTGTGGTGTGTAGAATGGCTATAAACTCTTCTACCCCTGGGTGACTCAGCCATGACAGACCTTTGTGACACATGACAAGATGGCTTGCGTGAGGGTACCTTTTGAAATCCATTTGAAAGGGCTAATGGTATGGATACCACATGTCATACTTAGCTTGACTGCAAACTTGATGCAGCCTACAGCCCTCTAAAAAGAGAAGCCTCAATTTAAAATGGCCTAGAAAGGATTAGCTTCTGGGTATGCCTGGGTAAAACCTGTACTCTGGAATAAGTTCCCTTTTCCCCTAAGTTGCTTTTGGTCAGAATGTTTTCTCACAGCCACGAAAAGGGAACTAGAACCCAATGCAGTGCCAAGGTCTTGCTACACTCATTTACAAAAGGGACATCCTCACAAGGGACAGCCACAAAGCAAAACCACTAACCTGTTGGCTTGTATGACTCAGGATCCATTACTGGAGTGAGGTCTGGTGACCTGTCAGCACCTGTGGGAGAAGGGAATCAGCATGAGAGGCTAGAGTGGTGTTTACAGTGTAACCTCAATAACTTGTGGAATAAGAGTGAAATACAACATTGACATCCAGGGAAAGTTACAGCCTCACACTGCTGCAGAAAATGCTGGACCTTCATGAACTGGATTAGAGTTTATAAATTATTTGGAGACCATTGATATTTCCTAGCTAGTCTTTAGAAAACGGCAACAAAGAGCACTAGATAGAACTCATTTGATGCAATATATATGTCCCAGAATATCCCATTCTCTGCTTAAATGGATACATCTCTTTGACTGTCATTAGCATGTCCTTTACTCTCCTAGCCAGGTAGATCTACTATGAGCTCACAAAATGAGTTACCTCAAGCAAGCAATTTGAGAATTGGACCAACCCAGGAGTTGTGTGCTGATGCTGCTACAGCCCTAAACTCTGCAATCACAGCAGAAACCAGAGTCACCAGCACTAAGGCTGCTTACAGTGTACCATGGAGATCCCATAAAGACCAAACTGAAAATATCGACATTACAACACGTTGACAAGGATTCACAACTCTATCATATGAAGATGGCAACTCAACATCCACGTTGGAAAACTGCTCGCAATTCTTGGATATTTATGGTGGCTTTATTCATATCAATGAAAATCAATAACAAATTTTACATCCATAAATTATGAGCAGATAAATTTTGGCATGCATATAATGAACTAGAGCTTAGAAATAAGAAAGAATGAATTAGAATAATAAAGAAATCATTAATACTACCAATATAAAGGATAGATACCAGGAATTGCTTGGATAACTTAAGTGTTATACAAGAATCCTAGCACAGCTGCGTGTGGTGGTGGAGCAAGTTCTTAATGCCCAGACAGGCAGATCCCTATTGAGGTATAATCTACCTAGAGCAACATTTACCAGTCTGTAGAGACCAGCCTGCTATGTACAGAGTTCCAGAGCAGCCAGGGCTAGGTAGTAAAAGCCTGACTCAAAAAACAAACAAACAAACAAACAAACAGAAAAACAAAACAGAGAATGTATAAAATGTGATGATATGATGTAGTATCTTGGGTCTTCCATAAGAACAGCAAGCACTCTTAATCCCCGAGCCATCTCTCCTGCCACAAACATTATATATCTTAAATACGGTAACTATTACAATTCAATGAAGCACATGTAACTTTTGCTGTATGTAGATTATACCTCACTGGAGCTGACATAATGAAAGGTAACTGACTTCATGTAAACTTGCGGTGAATGTAGGGGGCGTAGACACTGAACACAGGTAGGAAAAGTCTGTTGTCACCCAGAATGGAAGGGGCAGTGAAGGCTTGAGTCACAGTGTCTGTGACATGAAAAGGAGACCATGATTGGAACCCTCTGTGCCCTTGAATCCACAAAGCTATGATTCAAAGCTAAAATGTGTCTGCTTGAAGGCTCCTGTGTTAAAGCTTGCTTGCTTGGCTGGTGGACTTTTGAGAAGTGGTTGTGTCATGAGAAGTTTGATTTCCTGGTGGATCAATCTATTGCTGAATTCAGAGCCGAGTGGACCGTGAGGAGCTAGAACCTGGTTAAGGGTGGTAACTCATTGGAGGTGTTTCACCGAAGGGTACCGGTGTCCCTGCTTCTGTACTGTCTGGACCTTCTCTTCCTAGACACACTGAGGTGAGCAACTATGCTCTGCTACTATGATGTCCTGCCTCTTGCCACAAGTTCCAAAGCAGTGGAGCCTGTTCACTTTGAGCTCAAATAAAGCTTTCCTCTCTTAACTATTTTCTGAGTCACTTTATCATCATAGCAACAAGAAAGTATCCAACACAGTAGCTATCAATTAAGCACTGCATATGCATAGTCATGAAACATGTATGATGAAACAGAAGCAAGCCACAAATTTTGACTTACTGTGGAGACTCATTTTTGAGGGTGAGGATTATGATGATGACAACAGACAGACAGACAGACAGACAGACAGACAGACAGCTTTGGTGATAATAGTGATGGGGGTAGCAATGACGATGGTGATATTTCTGTGTCTATTTGTAAGTATGGAAATATTCTGCTTTAATTATGTTTTAAGACAGCGATTTCCAGAGCATGGCCCCAAAAGCAGTATCATAAACACACTAGACTTGTCAGGTAGAAAACCGTGGTGGTTTGAATGAGAAAGTCCCTGTGTATGCTCATATATTCGGATGTTTAGTCACCAGGAAATGAAACTGAGAAGAACTAGAAAGTGTGGACTTCTTAAAGTAGGTGTGGCTTTGGTGGAAATGTACCACTGGAGTGGGCTTTGAGGTTTTAAAAGCTGATGCCAGGCCCAGTGTCTGTTTCTCTGTCTGCTTCCTCTGGATCAGGATGTAAAACTCTAGCTATTGCTACAGCATCATGTCTGCCTGCTTCCTGCCATGATGATGACCACGTACTAACTGTAAGAGTTATCTTGGTCATGGTATCTCTTCAATAGAACAGTAACTAAGACACAAATCATTCAATCTCCCCTAAACCTGCTGAGAAATGCTGAGGTCACCCCATGACCCATGTTTTAGTAGGCCTTCCTTGTGGTTCTGACGTCCCAGAAAGCTTGAGAAGCACTGCCCTATGATAAGGGGTTAGGGGTGAAATGACCTCATGCTGTTTCTCAGAGGGTGAGAGACTCTGAAACCATAGACACACAAAATATTTCAATTGCTGTTGTCCCTTGACAGACTTAAAAGATACTATTTCTGATCTAAGTCTCTGGAAAATAGTCATTTATGCTCCCATAAGCACTTGTGGACTGATGAGGTGGCTCAGTAGGCAGTGTTTGCCACCAAGCCTGACAAGCTGTGTTCAATCCATGGGCCTCACTTGGTGAAAGGAGAGAACTGGCTTCTGAAAGTTGCCCTTTGTCCTCCACACATGCACCGTGGCATGCGCACACACACACACACACACACACACACACACACACACACACACACCACACATATGCACACAATGTAATAAAAATGTCAAGTTTGCACCTTGAGATCCCTGCTGTTCCCAGTCACTGTAGAGTATATCTTGAAGCCAGGGCTCTCTATTCTTCAGTAGCCACAGAAGACTCATCTTGTCTGTAGCTACTTGGGGATTATGATCAGCTCACAGAGGCTCTGCCCTCCAGGAGGTTGGAGGCAGAGTTCTCACCCCCCCCACACACACACTTTCTCACTGGCTGTATTCTTTTGGGGAGCACTGTACCAAATGACATGCCCCAAAGATGTCTAGGATCACCCCAGGGAAGCTGCCCAGAAGAGAGGCTAGTCCATAGAATACACTTCCTGGAGTGGGGCTGGAGAAAGAGAGAGCACTCAACACAGAGCTCTGTGCTCTTAACCTATCTGTTAAGGAGTGCTGAGATTTAAGCAGTTTTAAAAGGTTGATCACTCCAACCAGCCTTTAAACCAGATCATTCTGTAGACTGCTAAAACTGATTCAATAGGCTATTCCTCATGCTATATCCATTACACAGAATAAACCAAAGAGACAGAAGTCAGTGTGGAAGAGAAGCAGAAACCAGTGCTGCCTGGGGGGCAGAGAGAGGAGGGGGAGGGAAGGAGGGAGGAAGGGAGGGAGGGAGAGAGAGCCAGAGAGCCAGAGAGACAAAGGGGAGGGAGGAAGGGAGGGAGGGAGAGAGACAGAGAGACAGAGAGACAGAGAGACAAAAGGGAGGGAGGAAGGAAGGGATGGATGGAGGGAGGGAGGGAGAGTATTGCTGCTGTTGGAGAGCCTGTTAGAACAATAAGAGAAGGTATCAGCTCTCCCAGGAGCAAGTCACTGACCGCTCAGCTGGGTAGAGCTCTTGGAATACAAAAAGACCCCCTTACCAGAGCAGATGGCTCTGGTGCCATCCATCAGTGTATGAAAAAGCTGCTGTGGGCACTTGGAACCAGGTGGCTCTCTGTACCAATTCTGCACATTATAATCCCTAGCTGAAGAGGGAGGTGAGGGGAATTGATTTAGCAGGACTGCACATGAGCCACCTACACATGACTTGTGCCACTAGCAGGTCCCAGACATCATCACACACAGACCCCTGCAGGTGCCCTTGTGGGAAACCTCACCCACCCAGATCATCCTTCAGAGTCATTCATCAGCCTCAGCCTAGAACAGGCTTCTGAAGATAAAAAGAAGTCAAACGGAAACTTTCCATTGAACTTGCCTACTTGCCTAGCTTACGAGCCAGAGGGAGTCACTCCAGCACCTCAGCTGCATAAGAGCATTGCAGGCAGAAAGTATACACTAAAAATTTCATGAGATGTCTTCTTTGTTAGTCACTAAGCAAATCAGTTAGGGGACGGAGCAGCTGTTTTTCATCACTGGTACCTTACACTGACACCAGCAAGGGAGACATGAAAATCTGGGGAAACTGATCTCACTATGTGGAATATTTCCCAAAGTAACAGGAGCAGCTCGTTCTCTCTCTCTCTCTCTCTCTCTCTCTCTCTTTCTCTCTCTTTCTCTTCCTCTCTCTCATCAATTTGTCTGAAATAGCAACTGTCTTTAAAAAACATGGCATGATATATGTATATATGTGTATATGTGTATATGTGTATATGTGTATATGTGTATATGTGTATATGTGTATATGTGTATATGTGTATATGTGTATATGTGTATATGTGTATGTATATATATATGTGTATATATACATATTGTCTAAAACACATACATACACACATATATATATACACATACATATATATATGTGTGTGTGTGTGTGTGTGTGTGTGTAATTTGTATTAAAGCAAAACCACAAACTATAGAATCCAGGGCCTCACACTTGGTAGCAAGCCCTCCACCACTGAGCTGTGGTCCTAGTCCTGAAGGCTTTCTTGGTCTGAAAATTTTATGTATGAACACGATGTGTTATAATCAAACCATCCTCTTTCTCTACTCTCCAGTTCTTTCTAAATATCCCCACCACTTTTCTCTCCTAATTTCAATGCTCTTTATCAATTTATTTATCATATATATTTGATATTATATTGATAAATATTATTGATATGTTATTATTGATATTATATAATCACACACACATAGACACACACACACACACACACACACATTCTGTATGTCTGTAGGGTCGATCCACTGGAGCATGGTTACCTTCTCAATGACCACATTGCTGAAGAAAATCAATTCTGCTCCCTCCCCCAGCTTCCATGGTTACCAGCAGCTACTGAGACAGGGTTGGAACTCTGCAAGCCCCTCTCCCATCCTTGCTAGGCTTGCGCCTGACTTGATCTTATTTAGGTCTTGTAAAAGCATTTGAATCCGCTGAGCCCTTATGTGCAATAGCACTGTCATGTCCAACCAGTACTGTTTCGTGTTATCTACTACCTCTGGCTCTTACAGTCTTTATGGTCCCTCTTCTACAATGATCACTGAACTCTATGTGGAGGAAGTGTGATATAGCTGTACCATTTAGATCTGGCCACTCCACAGTCTCTTATTCTCTACACATTGACAGTTGTGGGTCTCTATTGTTACCTACTATAAAAGGAAGCTTCTTTGGTGAGGATTTGAAGATTAAACATATGGGTATAAAGATAAGAACTTAGGAGACAGTTTATTACTATGTAACAATAATATTAATGTTAATAATGGTGGTAGTAGTAGTAATAATAGTAGCAGTAGTAGCAGTAGCAGTAGTAATTTCTCCCCTAGGACCTATGACATAGACAGTCCCACGTTTTTTATTTGTTTTTTGCCTCTCAGTGGTTCTAAGCATGAGTTCCGCCTTGTGGATAGGCATTAAGCCTATTGAGAAGGTGGTTGGTTGCTCCTATAACCTTTCCACCATTACTGCATCAGTAAGCATATCATGCCAGGTCAATTGTTATTGTAGCTCACAGAATTCACATCTATGTATAACTTTCAATTACTTTTATCTCCCATTAGCATGCAGAGAATCTTCCAGAACTATGAAAACTATCCAATGGGGTGAAAAGATCCCCTTTAAATGATCCATTTCTTGGTAAAAATGGAAACTAGTAATATAAAACATAGGCATTAATAATGTCTTGATAGTGGCACAGTTTGGGTGTGTGTGTGTGTGTGTGTGTGTGTGTGTGTGTGTGTGTGTGTATCCTGAACTTTACAACATTCCCCTAGAAGAGTGGGAATATAAAGGTTACAGGAGCCAAAGTCCTCTGGGAGGACCAACTAATCAGCCAGGTCTGGAGAAGGTGAGTCCTCTCTCACTGTGGTGCTTTCTCCTGTGCTTCAGCAACCGGATAGTCGCCCACTCACTTCCGCCCCAGCTCCTTCTGGTGATCCTCAGCTGGGGATCACAGGAAGCTCACTTACCTTTGAGGCTGAGCCTGGGCACATGCGCTCTTCGACTGCTGGGTGCTGAGTCAGCCACAGGTAGAACTGGAATAATATGGAAATGGGGGTCAGAATGGAAGGTCTTTTCTTAGAATAAACACACAGCACATCGGAAAGGGGCTCAGCTAGCAGCTGGCAAGGCAACTCGATCTTGCCTTAACCCATGCACCTCGACTCACAAACTGCTGGATTTTTCAGTGGAACCTGAGTCACTTTCAGAAGGCTGACAGAAGTCCAACAAGCAAGATCCTGCAGGCCAAATGCTTCCCTCCAAGTCAACCTGTCCAAATTCTACATAAGAATGCTTGCTGTTAATAAGGTCAGTGATTGGAAAAACCGGACCAATGATATGAAAGGGATCCATAGGGATATTAGTTGTCTTCATTGACCCCAGAGGATGTTATACAACCTTGGCTTGACTGCTTTACCATTCATCTAGATGGTGAGGCTGCACACACAGGACTCAAGATGAAGGTGCTGCTCTTACCTGATAGGACACTTGGCAACTTCTCACCATCCAATGATGGCAAAATACACCACACGCATTCGCGCGTGCACACACACACACACACACATTTCCAGAAGTAACTTGCTCCATTCTTTTGCTCACACGCAAAATGTCAACACCACTCTCTGAAGAAGGAATTGTACAAATGAGGTTCTCATCGTTTTACAAAATGGTTTGCTTCTGTGTCCCACTGTCTAGCAGGAATTGGGGCCAAAACCCAAGGTCTGTCAAGGAGGGGGTCAAAAGTCCTTTTTACTCACACACTCAATATATACTATCTTTTACTTGTTCAATAAACCCTGCTTTGGTATCTAACATGTGACAAGTACTGTGCAGGGAACAAAGATAACGATCAGAACAGATGAAGACCCCTCCTGGTGGGTGAAGGCGTACCACTGCAGGAGACAATGAGCACCACGGTTCTCCTGTATCCCTTGGCAGTGCCTCTGCCCCATGCCTGAGCATCAGCTCATTTGCTCTACAGGCCTAGAGTGCTGGGCATGGCATGTGCTGTGTACCACATCCAAGTTTTATTGTTTTAATTCATGACTCATTGACCTACTTGATGGTGTGGATGGATGAGCTATGTCTTCTGTAATGTGGAAAGCTGGAAGAGCTATTGGAGAAACCATACAAGGAAACTGACTTGGGGTGTTTAATATGGAATAGAAAGAAGAGGATTTTTGCCTGTTTCAAGTTTCCTGGAAAGGAATTGATTAATTACCTTTCCATTCAAAAATTGTCAAAGGAATCACACAGCCTTACTGGGGTATGCTTTGTGAAACTGTGTCTCTGCCCTTCCTCACCAACCTAAGGCATTCTCTGACTGGCTTTAATAAAAATATGATGGCCAATTAGCTGGGCAGGAAGTACCCAATAATACAGAATATTAATCATATTAATTTACACAGCCTTGAAGATATTATGCTATGGATGAATACACTAGTTTTCTGTGGCTCTATATATATTTATATTTATATATTTATATTTATATTTATATTTATATTATTTATATTTATATTTATATTTATATTTATATTTATATTTATATTTATATTTATATTTATATTTATATTTATATTTATATTTATATTTCTGTGGCTCTATTTATATTTATATTCTATACATGAAATATCCAGAATAGGCAAATAAAAGCATATAGGAGAAAAGCAAGCTGGGAGAACTTCCTGGGGAGGAAGAGAAAGGAACTCTGGGAAGAAGAAAGAAAGGCCTTTCTCTAGTAGATTTGAGAGGAGACGTAACTACCGGCCTGGAAGGTATCTAGCCACATGGCTGGATGGGACTCAGTAGTTAGGTTAACTAGATAAGCTAGCTGAGAGTCTGCCCAGCTAAGGCCTAAACTTTGAAAACTTAAAGGTTTCTGCATGCTTATTTGGCAAACTAACAGGTTAAGAAATAATTGCCGCTGTATTTGCTTCATGTTAATTAATATATACAGAATATTAATCATATTAATTTACACAACCTTGAAGATATTGTGCTGGACATGAAGACACTGGGTTTTTCTGTGGTTCTATTTACACAAACTATCCAGAATAGGCAAATAAAAGCACAGAGGGGAAAAAAGCAAGCTGGAGGATGGCAGTGGTTGAGAAAGAAGGGACAGGTGGCTGAGGCTAGTATCGGAGAATGGCATTTCACCTGCTTATCTACCTCAGGGCAGAGGCACTCCATTAAACCAGACCACACCATAGGGCACCTGCTGTGCACCAGGCTCTTCGCTAAATGTTCTGCTTATGAAGTCCAAGAACTTTGATGCCGTTCTCCTCTCAAAAGCAAGACAAAGCTGGGTGCCTGCTGCTCAGAAATTGGGGACCTGCCTAGCCTGAGCACCCCCAAACATAAACAGATATAAGGGGCTGGAGAGAGGGTTCTGTTGGTGAGAGCTTACAGAAATCCTACTTTCCCCACAGTGGGATCGGGTAGAGCCTTAGGGAGCCAATCTGAAGGACTTGAATCCTTAGGAAAGAACCCCTCATTCTTGTGGCTGTGAGGCATATTTAGAAGGGCAGGAAGGGGCCCTCACCTGCACTGAGTTAGGGCTGGATCTCCCAGGCTCTAATGCCAGGAGATATAACTGTGTTATTTTTAGCCATTCAACTGTGGCGTTTTATTTTAGGATCAAATAGACTAGGGCAGACATTCCGAGGGGAACTTCCTCACCCCATCATCATGTGTCATTGTTGTTCACCTTGGAGCTTCTTGTCACCAGGGCTCATGGCAAATGAGGGGTTTGGGGACATCTCCAAGACAAGGAAGACTCTTCCTTCACCTGTTCAGTATCTGGTGTTCCCTTCTTCCAGAGTCTGGAGCTCCCAGGTGGTTTTGGAGGACCACGCTCAACTTGGAGACCTGGATGCCTTTTAACCCCACAGTCTAGGGGGTTAAAAGGCATCTGAGGTATCTGCCCTCTAAATGCCAGCCCAGACCACAGTCCCTTTGTCTGGGCCTCATTGCCTCCTCACTCTCTGGGCCACCATTGTCAACTTCAGAAGGTCACATGTATACCCATACCAGACTCCTTCCAGCCACATCTCCCACCGCAGGTATCTTCCTCTCTGCCCTGCCTTCTACCCTCCCCAACTTCTTCTAGAAGGAATCTGCTCTCTTTCCCTAAAATGAAGTCCTGCTTGCTATCTGGTGTAGCTAATTTCATGCATATTTGGCCATCCAGGTCATGCTGGTCCTTTGGTTTTTAATGTCTCTCTCTCTCTCTGTCTCTCTCTGTCTCTCTCTCTCTCTCGTGTGTGTGTGTGTGTGTGTGTGTGTGTGTGTGTGTGAGAGAGAGAGAGAGAGAGAGAGAGAGAGAGAGAGAGAGAGAGAGAGGGAGAGAGAGGGAGAGAGAGAGAATAGCCAGAAGAAGATTAAGGTTTTGTACCCAAGAAACTTCATCAGGAAAACAAGTGGATTCAAACTGGCTTTTAGAGAAACACAGATTAACGGTAAGGGCACATTGGAATCTGCGGCCATCAAAGGTGATGAGCATGTGAGTTTAGTAAAGGAGCCAGAGTGAGAACACTCAGGATCTGCTCAGTGATGAATCCCTTGGTCCTAACTCCCCTCATCTCAAAAGGATCCTCTGAGTTCCTGAACAGACAATGTGCCTGGCCCAGTGGCAAGTAGTTAACAGAATATTCATGGGGTTTACTGTAGTTCATGGTACTTTGGAGACCACAGTCTTAGGACTGTAATCAGACTGTTTGTGTTATCATTTCATGGGACTTGATGACAATATGAAACCTATTTGAGCATGAGTCTCATCAGCTGGACAGAAGACTAAAGAGGCTTCCCATACAGCTGTTGGGAAGCTCAGAGAAGAAAACGCACCAAAAACATCCGACCTCATGGATGAAAAGTCATAAGGCAATGCTATCTAATAAAATTAGGCAGGAGCCACAAATTTAGTTTAAAATTTCTGATAACCACCACTGAAAAAAAGAAATGAGACAGGAAGAATTTATTTTTAATAATCTTATATAACTTAACAGAACTAAAGTATTATCATTTAAGTAAGCAATTAATGTAAAAGCTCAGTTTTCTTTTTATAGTGTTCTTTAAAATTTTTCTGTATGTGTGTATGTAAGTCTGTGTCTGCGTGGTAGAGATGTGTGTGTGTGTGTGTGTGTGTGTGTGTGTGTGTGTGTGTGTGATATACATATGTATGTATATAGAAGCCAGAGGAGGGCATCTGGTGTCCTGCTCTGTCACTCTCTGCCTTATTCCTTTGAGACTGGATCTCCCACTAACATAGGGGTAGAATAACAGCCAGCAAGTGCCAGAGATGCTCCTATCTCTGCCTCTTCTCTCCACCACACACCTCTAGGGTTATACAGGCATATGTGACTATATCCAGCTACTGATGCAGGTTCTGGTGGGTCTGAATTCAGCTCCTGATATTTATATAGAATGTGCTTGTACCCACTGAGCCATCTCCCCAGACCCTAAGTAACTTTTTAGAAAATAACTTCACTGAGGTATAATTTATATGCTAAAACCCAGCACCTGATTTCAGTGTATGCAGACTGATAAATTGAGATCCAAAATATATCTGTGTAAGCATCACCATAACCAAGAGAATGAGTCTATCTCTGGCCTCCAAGTTTCCTTGTGTCCTGTGTATGTGTGTAGCAAGAATCTTTAATGAGATCTGCCTCCTTCGCAAATTTTAAGTGAGCAATACTGTGTTAACATCCTGTAGCTCTCTAGAACTCACTCATGTTGGTACAGAAGCTCCAAGCCTGCTGGACATCAGTGTCCTACTTCCCCAAATCATCAAAGACCCAGTGTGTTCTTGGTATACACAGCACACCTCAGTCCCTCTAGCTTTGTTTCCAGCACTCAGGAGCCACAGGAATTCTGCAGAAGGCTACTTTTCACCAGCTTTGCCACACGATGACATATGCAATTGTACTATTGACATGCTAGTTACTACAGATGATGAGAGAATTAACTGTTATAAATGAGGTTGGACAGTAACGGTGACTCCTGCCCACTACAACCAGGAAGAGGTGTGCCTGGAATTTGCCAGCTTGGGAAAAATTACATATTCCTATTTCAGATCCCCACCCCTTGACACTAGCCATGTGTCCCACTTTATTTTTTAAGTTCCGAGCATATGAAGTGACCCTTTGGTAATTTCTCTATCTCTAGCACAGCTGCATCTGTTAATCTTATGCTTATCATTTAGGGAAACAAGAAGCCTTGATTTCCAATGTTCTTGGCAGTAAAATTAAAGACAGACAAACATAAAGTGAAACTGGCCATGGTGGAGTCCAGACTACCTCAGTTTTATTTCCTTCAAATCACATGACCTCAGGTAAAGCATTATTGGTAGCTGGTGGTTGTAAAACCTTTGACCACCACCATAGACAACTGAGAAACCGCAGTAAATTCAGTGATGATGGTGATGGAGTCCTACCTGATGCAGGGGAACTCAGGGCAAGCTTAGAAGATGGCTGAGTGGAGATGGCAGCAGGCAGAACTGGAGTAAAAAAGTATTTACTAGTAAGTGTTTATGGTGATCAAGGGCAGTGGGCATGCAGGGCTCCCTGTGACTTCCCATGGTATAGCTTCCCTTGACTCTGAAGTGCCCACCACATAAGAGATAAAATTGCTAACCCATCTCTTAGCCACTGACTCGCTGCCCCAAGACCCAATCAGTGTTTCCTATCCTGTCTCTGCCAGCCTTGAAGTCCAAGTGCAGGTATTAGATGTTCTTCAGTGGTAATTATATTCCCTCTAAGAATCCATCTGATGGTACAGATCTTCAAGATCTCTTATTTGCTTCTTATGCTTATTTTACTCAGTGTTTCATTACTGGGGATTTTGTTAGTAGGTATTGTACTGTCAGTAGGCGTCATACTATCTGTAGGTACTGTACTCATGTCTGTAGTTGTCACTCATCTGTAGGTGTCACTTTGCCTCTAGGTTTGTACTAGTGTGTAGGTGTAGCAGTATTGGGGGTGGGTATCAAACTATCTGTTGTCACACTGTTGCGTGTTAATTGTTAACAAACTCTAGATTCACCTGGGATATGGACCTGTGAGATGTAATCACAATTGCAGTCATTGAGATGGGAAGACCTGCCCACTGTGGGGGACACCATTCCCTAGGCTGGGATCCTGAACTGTGTACATGAAGAAAGGATGCTGAACAGCAACATGAGGTCATCTCTCTTTGCTTCCCGATTATTGGTGTGATGTTGCCCACTGTGGGGGACACCATTCCCTGGGCTAGAATCCTAAACTGTGTACATGAAGAAAAGATGCTGAGCAGCAACATGAGGTCTTCTCTCTCTGCTTCCTGATTATTGATGTGATATAACCAGTTGCTCCAAGCTCCTGACGCCTTGATTTCCCCACCATCATGAACTACACTGTTAACTGTAAGCTAAAAAAGAAACCCTTTCTCTCTTAGATTGCTTCTGTCAGAGTATTGTATCACAGCAACAAAAAAAGAAACTGAGAAATGTTTCTACCTTGATGAATTATACCTCAAAACTGTGACCCAAAAGAAACCCCTCCTCTTTACTGTGTCAGGCATTCTGCCACAGTGACGAGAAACACTAACCCAGAAATGGCTCTTCCTTTTCAAGACCTTTAAGAATAAGCATAGCTTGGATGTGACACCTTGTTATTGGCTAAGTGAAGCCTGTTTTGGATTTAGAAACTCTAGAACTACAAGACAAAAAAACAAAACAAAACAAAACCCACTACATTATTTTTGGTTTTTTGTTTGTTTGTTTGTTTGTTTTGTTTTTTGTCTTTCTGAGACAGGGTTTCTCTGTGTAGTCTTGGCTGTCCTGGAACTCACTCTGTAGACCAGGCTGGCCTTGAACTCAGAAATCCACCTGCTTCTGCCTCCCAAGTGCTGGGATTAAAGGCAAGTGCCACCACTGCCTGGCTAAAATCCTACATTATTTAAGTTGTCAAACTATGACAGTTTGTTATAGAAGTCATAGCAAACTCATACAGTAGGCTAATGTGAGGAAATGACTCTTCCTCCAAAGAAAATTTGAAACATGTCATTTACCAAAATTGAGAAGTTTGTACATTCCCAGAGCAATTAGTTAATTAATTAATTAATTAATTATAAAATGCATATAATGAAAACATTTTCTAATGGTTTCTAGAGTAAAATTAAGATAAGCTCTTTTTAGGCAGTTAGTGAATCTATGCAGTAACACCCTGGAGATCTTTCCCACACAAAGTCAATATCCGGGGCAGGTTAAGGTGAATTTCTCAGGGACACAACTGACCGACTACGGTTCATCTTCTCTCTTGGATTTAAATGGGCAAACAGATGTGCCCAGGGAAAATGGCAGCAACAATGATGATAATAAATCACTTACCTGATAATATGGTGGCTGGATTTCCAACACCTGGTGATACAAATAAATCAAGATATGTCTTATTAAACTCAGTCCAGTGACTTTTACTTGCTGTATTTATTAGTCTAATGTGATAGGTCTGAAATACAAAAAAGAAATCAATTCTTGGTGAAATACAGACTCTGGGGATTAGCAGGGTGTGAGAAATATTTGCTGAGTTGATTGCTTTGAAGATTTTCTGGGGTAAAGCCTTAAGGCGTGGCTCTTTGGAACAACTGCATGTAAGCCTGTCACCATGGGAACTCAGGACCACTTGTCTGTCCTTGACGATTGTTCTCAACTAGGCACAAAATAAGAGGATGGTGATGTGTCCACAACTGAGACATAGTCCCAGCTCATGCTTCCCTCAGAGCTGAATGGACCGTCAGTGGACAATTCCATTAATCTTTTCTATACATGATTAATTATTCCAAAGAATGTTATATTATATCACATATAATAACACAATGTATTATAATAATTTAATTGTAGAAAATGATTATATAATGTATCATAGTTATTATATATGTCATATTATTATATACTAATGTTGACTTATGATGTGGTTACATCCTGAAAAAGACCATAAATCAAAATATCTTATACTAAAATAACCTAAATGAAAAGCTTTGTGTAGTGGTGCATGCTTGTCATCCAACTCTGGGGAAGAAAAGACAGGCAGAGATCTCTGAGGCTTGCTGGCCTGCTAGCCCAGCCTACTAGGGAAACTCCAAACCAGTAAGAAACCCTGTTTCAAAAGCAAAGTGAAATGATGCTCCAAGGAAGGACATCTAGGGTTGTCTTCCACATGCAAGTGCCCAAACATACATGTCCACATAAACATGTACCACTCATGAGAACATGCACATACCTCCACAAAATACGACAGATGCATTTAGTACATGTAATCTACCAAACATCAAACTTTAGCAGCACAGAACCCTGTAGAGACTGGTTTGTATGCTGTCATATGGCTGACTGGCTGCTGTGATTCCCTGTGACTGCCCAGTATAAGGAAAAATGATTGCATGACATGCTGCTGACCTGAGGAAAAATAAAATTTAAAATACAAAGCACCAAAGCATATGTTCTGTTTAACGCATGTTGCTTTCTTACAATCATGAAGTCAAGAACACAGGTCAAGGCAACATAAGTAGAGACCATCTGTATATAACTATATATAAATATATACACATATATATGTATATATAACTATAGAACATAATAATTATATGTATATATATGTATGTACATATTTATATTGCTACAGATTTCAAATGGTTGGTAGTAAAATGTGTGTGTGTGTGTGTGTGTGTGTGTGTGTGTACAGCAAAACCAAAAAATTAGAAATATAAGAAAATAAAAAGAAAAACTACAAAATGTCCAACTGGCCCTTAGCTAACTCCTGAAATCGATTGTTTAAGCTCTAAGCCTCTTGGCATTGGAAGGATAAAGGAAATCCTGCATAACGGGATGCTCTGTGCTTGGTAAGTGGTGTTTGCCGAGAGGAGGTTGTTCCTTGGTCATTGATTCGGAACACATATTAGAATGCTGTGCATATGCCTATCTCTTTTCATTTCATAGATAGCTACAGAGGAGCTGTCTTTTACTGACCAGAACTGCTCTTGGTTCTCAGATAAAGAGAAGACAGCCTTTCTCACCAACTCCCCACCTTTGAGAGAGGGGAGGACAGAGGATAGGCAAGGGATTAAAGCAAAAATACAAAAACCATCTCAGATGGGAGGGAAACAGATGGATCCTATAGAATGTGACTTAGAGCAAGAATGTTTGCATTGTGTGTTCAATGGAACTCTCTCTGTGGGAGTGGTATTTTATCTGAGACATGATGAGAAGTCTGGGGAAATGTGAAGGGGAAAATGGTCTTTCAAAGGAAGAACTGGAGCAGTTCCTAGGTCAACACCACCTTGTCTATTAGGAGCTGGACAAAGGTCAGAGGAAGATCTAAAGTAGGATAAAGTGTCTCCTCAGTGGCCAGAGATATACATGGGAACCTTTGAGTGGTATATACCTTTAATCTAATCCTAGAATCTGGACGATGAGTTCAGCTTGGGAGGCATATATATTCACCCTAAGTTCCAAGCCAGCCTGACTGCATGGTTTGCATAGTTACACACACGCACGCAGGAGAGGGAGGATCAATGGAGCAATCTTTGGGAGGTTTCGAGCATGAAGAAGTGAAGCAATTTACAATTTATGGTGGGATGGTAACAGGCAGGTGGCTGCTTAGAGCACTGTTGCCATCCAGGAAGAAAGATAACAAGAGTCTGGAGGATGGCAGTCTTAGGATTGAGAGATGCTGAAGAGTTTAGCATATACTGGGGCAGGAAAGGATGAGGGGGGAGCATCCTCATAGAGGCAAAGAGGAGGAGGGAGAGAGCAGATGTGGGAGTGGGGTTTGTGAAGGGGTAACTGGGAAGTGGGATATCATTTGAGATATAAACAAATGGAATGATTAATAATAAAAAGAAAAAGTAGACTCAGAATTTTCTGAGGTTATTAAGTAGAATGAAGAAAGAGAAACAAGGAGGTCTCCAATTCTTCTGTGTAGGGACACTAACTGTGCAGGGAGACTGAGACTGCCCTTAGCATCAGCATCCATCAAAGCTGAGCTACACACGATTCCATCCAATCCACACTACATACAATGCCATCCAACCAACTTCCACAGCTCCCCTGACTAGCTAATGATGTCATTCAGGGAAATTGAATTAACTTTCTGATTCTGTTTTATTATCAATAAAATGGATATTTGAAAAGCACCAACTCATAGGTAGGTTTCTATGGAAAAGTCATGCTAGGTCTTCATGCTTGTGCAGGAGGAATTTTTACCAACTGAACCATCATCCAGCTCCAGAACCCGATTTTTTTTCCCGAGGGGAATTTTATGTGTAATCAAATAAACTCGTGAGTTCATGATTGCCTGAGGCTGCTTTGATATATTGTCTACAGCTGTTTAGAAAAGACCATGACAGCATCTGGCTTGTGAAACTTAAATGTTCCAAAAGGGGTTCTGGTCTCTGAACATAAGACTCAAACAAGAGGTGACCCTGCAGGTAAAACTGTCCCCGAGAACCATCTCACACTTCAGTGCATTCGTACTTGTCATTGTCCCAAGTCTGTGACCATCAATCCAGATGGACTACTGTGCAGCAGTTGTTTTGTCTCCCCTTCAAGAAGGACATAGATAGCCGGTTAAGGTCACTTCCACTAATGAAGTGTGAGAAATGGGACCTAACGCTTCTGCTGCCAAAGTCCTGACAGAGAGGAGACTGAGTATGGAGTTTACCACGCATTCTCCAAACCCAGCTCAGCCAGTGTTAAGGAGTTGGTGTCAAATGAGGGTGAGTAGAAGAGCTGCCCATGAAAATGCCTCCTACCTTGAGGCCTTGCCACGGGCTCCTCACCATTTCCTGTAGGGAGTAGGGGTTGAGATTTCAGTGGCTGTTAGAATAAAGAGCTAATGGCAATCTGGTGACATTTGTTCCTGGGCTACTCAGAGGTTGTCTCTTTCTGAGATGTCTTGAAACCCTTATGATGGAACTTCCCACGTCTGCCACTATGTTTTCTATATAAAATCTACATCAACATCCAGTGTCTAAAAGTCCTGAGTTCAAGCCTTGAGCACTTAAATTACCCGTATCTCTTTACATCAGGCACACCCAAGCAGCAGGGTCAATTTGTGATTGCAGCTGTGGAGGCAAAGGTGCCAGAGGCATTAGTGTAGGTGCAACCTTGACCACAAGATGTGCACTGTTGGGGAGAGAGGAGGCCCTTACCTTCACAGATGACACTGGCATCTTCTCCAGGACCACAGTTATGTAGGTTCCAGCCAGCATGAGGACACTGACCTAAAAAACTCTCTGTCCCAGTACAGTCCATTTCATCCAGCAGAAATTCCCCTGGACCATCACCAAATCGTGACTGGACTGGGGCTTCGAGGGCACGCCCACAGTTGAGCTGTCGGCACACGACCTCGGCTTCACGTAGGTCCCACTGGTCATCGCAAACCCTGCCCCACTGGCCATGGTAGTAAACTTCTATGCGCCCGGAGCATCGTCCTGACCCATTCGTGAGCTGCAACTGTGGCCAGTCTTAAAGGTACAAAAGTACTGCTGGAAAGAAGCTACTCTACTTGAATCTCCCAGGATCCAGCCTAAGTAGAACACCAAGCACTCATACATGCACCACATCTGAGTACATAGCACAGGGGATCCTGTCATTAGCGAGATGGACATGAGTCTTCTTGTCACAGAGGTCAGGGTCTGGCAGCAAAGGTGAGTTCTGCCTCATCCCGGCTGAATTAGGCTGAATTAGGATTCACAGGGAGAGCTGTGAGACATCTCTGGCACATTTAATCCTTAAGGCAGCTCCCACTGTCTATACTAGCACTTTACTAAAGTGAATCATTTTAATGTAGAATGAAATGAAGATCTGCAAGCATGCCAAGTGCCAAGGAGCAAAGGTGGCTTGGGTAACGGGTTGAGAGTGGGTAACGGGTGGTAGGGACAGGGATATCTCTTCTAAATGGCAATGGACTCGAGGCTTGGAGAGGAGTGGGAAGGAGTTACTTGGACCAAAAACACCTGGGAAGAGGGTAGAACTTCCTTCAACACAGAAAAAAAAATCCACGGAAACAAAGCGGGGTGAATACACAGGAATTCTCTGGTGAAGTCATTCTATCCAGTAAGATTTGTATGGCTACAGATCAACCTACTAGTTAGAAATGTGATACCTGCCAAATCGCATCACACAAGGAGCTAGGAAACCTTAACTCACCACCAGGAAATGGTGTTAACAGTTCAGCATCTAAGAGCAAAGTAAATAAAGAGAAGTCATTACCACGCAAAGAGCCCACCCAAGCGCACTATATGTGTGGCATCCCACAGAGTGGATGTTAGCTGGCACCATGACTGTGTGCAGGGAGAGTGTTTTCAGTAGGATCTGGTTAGTGAGAAGTGAAAATTGATGAATTCAGGCTGCTCAGAGTCATCTACAAATTGGATTATGTGCACAATTACACTGCCTTCCAGAAGGCAGCAGAGTCAGAGGCTTCTAGAAAGCATTCTTAACGTCTCACAAAGGAGCACATCCAGAGACTCAGTTGTTAAACACGTTGTCCTGGGACTCCTCTCTCTGTCCTTGTGTCTCATGTCAGGACTTGACTTAGTCAATCTGAGTTCCATTGCATCTGTGAATTAGAATCTGCCAAGCCAGATGCACTCATTTCTCCTCCAGAACTCTCTGAAATATGTCTGAGCACCAGAACAAAGTAGTTTGGAATGACATGCTACCTGCATGGTTAATGCCAAGGAAGTCACCTTTTCATTTTGCTGGGTCCTTCTGATGAAACCCATTGTTCGTCTCCTGCCCTCCCCTGCCTCCCACATGGATTATGGTACCAAATTCGATCAAATGACTGAGGGAGCTTGTGGGTGTTCTATTAAAGACGTGCCAAGGTCTTTGCTCTTACCAACATCTCTTGAAGTTTCATTTTCTATGAGAATGTGTTCAGATTCTATGAGGAAGAGAAGGTAGAATGCAAGGTGAGTCGGTAGGAGAAGGAAAATCTACAGTGCCGTGGCTTGCTGTCGCCCTAGCACCATGTGCCCAGTGGGAAGCTCAGCCTAGAATTGGTTGCACCGGGCTAGTACAGAAAGGCCAATGCTATCAAGCGCATTGCCTTTGTTCAGTATCTGCGGGATGTTACATATTAGTGTGAAGCATGCTCACATCTTTCAGTGAGGGTTGGTTTGCAGAGCGTCTCAGCTTGAGATTGGAGCTGAAATGGCCATAGGCTAAACAGGTGCAGTTTCTTAAGGGATTTATGCTAGTTTGTGCTGGCTATTTAAGTATGGTTTTATATTATAATAATGCAACTTTGGTTTCTCTTAGACTTCTAGAGACAATGGGATTGTCTTAAGGCAGGATGTACCGTTTGGGGATTAGCTCATTGGCATTTATTTGTTTTCTCACTGACAAACCAACTGCTCATTTTCCCAGTTAGCATCCTTTGTTTTTCTGCCTGTGATAAGGGAGGCGGGCACTTATGGAATTGGAATGGGGGAAGAGTGGGTTCTGATGATGAAGGCTTTGCTTTAGAGAAACCGGGACAGCTCAGCTGGGGTTCTCCCTGTACTTGGGGATCTTGTCAGGTTGTGGAGCATGAGTGTGTGTGTGTGTGTGTGTGTGTGTGTGTGTGTGTGTGTGTGTTCTGGGGAGGACAAATAGATGGTGCAGATGAGACACCTAGCAGAGCAACAAAGACAACTGTGAATGCTTATACATTTTCCTGAGGTTCACGGCATCTTCTCCAAACTGTGGATATATTTGGTGGTGAAATGGGGCATTAGGTATGGATGCCTCAGGTCCACATACGTGCTGGGTGATCTTGGTCAAGAAGAAATTCATCTTGACCTCGATTTGTCCTTTAATTTGGGTTTCTTTATTTTCAAAACAAGAAAAATAAAACAAACCCTCTTGAGTGGTAAAGATTGAGTAGGAAATGGAGAATCGCAAAGACCCATGTGAGCAGAGAGGATTTAGGCTTCGAAGCAGTCTCTCAAACAAAACCAGTCAGAGACCTGTTACTCCTGCCTTAGAATGCAAGGCATGCTATGATTCAAATTCTAATTCAACATATCCGCCAAAATAGCATATTTACAAAAAATTGCAGGACAAACTTAATCAGCTTTAATCAGTAAGAAAGACAATCAGATAAAATTGTTCAGAAGCTCTGGGCCCTGGCTCACACTTGGATAAGGAGTTGTAGACAATTTCCATCACTTGGAAAGTAATTGCTAACCACCTGTTAATGCATTATTAATTTATAACCAGTTACTGAAGGCTAGTCTCCACCTGGATATGCTTGATTCTAAGTCTTCTGCACTATTGCCATCTTGTATTGGAACATTCTTTGAAAGAGAGAGCCACCCTGTGCATCATCGTAGGGGGCTTGACTGTGTCCCTGGATGCTACCACACTCACCAGGGGCATCCCCCAGTGTGAAGATCAAAATTTCTAAGTGTTTTCTAGGGCACAAAATCACCTCCAGCTGAGAACAACCACAGAAAGATAAACTTGAAAAGGGCTTTAAAAATCCCCCAAAGCAAGGCTGATGCTAACTAGGCTGTTCTCAGTACCCCTCCCCCACCCCCAAAGGTACCTGGTCCAAGAGAGTGCAGCCTGAGAGAGCAGCAAAGTCCTGCTTCTGCCCACCCAGGCTGCCCAATGTGAATTCTGCCCCCCTAGCTCCAAGGGCTCACAGGAAGCGCTTTCAAAAGCATGTAGCACAGTTCAACCTTAAAGCAAGCCTCAGAATAAGGATAATCAGAGGAACTAAGGCTATTTTTCTCCTGAAGGCTAGAGGGAAGCCTTAGGAATAGCAGTTTCATGGACCAGGACTCTCTAAATTCCCTACAGGGGGAAGACCCTGACTAGGGCAGAACTCATGACATCTACAGTCACCAAGAATGACATGCCACTTCTGATAGGAGCAGAAGGCCATTGGTCCATCCCATTGAGCCAGAGACATGTTCACTGCTAAATTGACCAAGTCTTCCACAGAACATGCTTGTTAGGGGAGTATTTAACTCCTAGCCAGTGGATGGAGCCTCTCGGGTCCTGCTTCTTGGAAGATTGAATCTTGTGAAACGTGAGCAGAGGAGACCTGGGAAGCAGTCTCTGGCTCAGCAGTTAGCAACTGGTGAACAAGGATGGAGCCTTTCTATTCCCTTTTCCCCAACTCTGCATCTTGCTCAATCATCCACAGTTGGTTCGTCAGGGGCAGATCTACTCTGCATCCAGGAGCTTTATTTCCACCCAAAACAGGATTTGGGGACCATGTTACTGGCAGCCTGGCTCTCAGGACATAAGGCAGGGTAGTAAGTTACAACGACTACCATCACAATCATCACTCCCGTTTAATGAGAGAAAAGGTAACAGATACGCAAGGCCTCACCAAGCACAGAGAGATGAGTGTGGGGAGAGGACCAGTAGAGGGTTACCCCGGGATGCCTTCTTGTAATTCCTTAGGGCCCACAATTTGAAGGTCCCCATCCTTTGGCACTCTGCTGTCTCTGTCCTGAAATTTGTCATAGCTCTCACACTGAGACCCACAAATCACATAACCCTGCAGCTGGCCTGCGTGTTTTTTCTTTCCCATCTGTTCTCCTCCCAGTGTTACCGTTGGCCACCTAAGTGGATGCAGTTGAACTGGAGTAGAATAAGAGGCCCACATCCAGCTGCTTCCCAAAGCCCATAAAGGAGAGGCTCCACACAAGTGTTATTCTGAAGGTGCCCAGGACCACAAGCAGACAGGACTTTTGATCCCACACGACAGTATGTTACAAAGGCTTCCTTTAGCTCAGTCAGGGAGAAAGGGAAATGATTGGATAACGTAAAAAAAAAATCAACTCTTGGAAAAGATGGAAAATAATTTACCAGAGCAGATGACACCAATGTCTTCCTCGTGCCCACAGTTGTGGATGAACCAGCCAGCGTGGGAACACTGCCCCAGGGAGACCTCCGTCCCAGAACACTGCACGTCATCCAGAAGAATGGAGCCAGAGCCCTGGCCAAAGTAGGCCTCTCCCAGGGTGGACACGGCAGCCCCGCAGCCCAGCTGCTGGCACACGACCTGCGCTTCCTTCTTGTCCCACAGATCGTCGCACACTGTGCCCCACACACCTTCAAAATACACCTCGACTCGGCCAGAACACCTGCTAGAACCTTCCACAAGCTGCACGGGAAGCCAGTCTTTGGGAGAAAAGTTCCCCAACCCCACCTGAGTGTTGGTGAACAGAGTCACTTCCCCCCCCCCCCCCCGCCAGCTTCCCGGAAGTCCCGCCCCGTGTTCCCAGCACTTGGTTGAATCCTTTACAGTGCTTCTCAATCTTCCTAATGCTGTGACCCTTTAATATACTTCCTCCATTTGTGGTGATCCCAAACCATGAAATTATTTTGTTGCTACCTCACAACTGTAATTTTGCTACTGTAATAAATCATAATGTAAATATTTGATATGCAGGATATATGATATATGACCCCTGTGGAGATCATGGCCTACTAGTTGAGAACTGCTGTTTTACATGGGCATCTTTATAAGGGGCATTGTCCCATTATACCGGAGAGGAAAGGGCATCAGCTTCTAGGTATCAGAGCATTAGCTAATGAGGACCAGAATGGGACCCCATAGATCTCCCTAAAGTCCTCATTTGGAATAGAACTATTTATTCATAAACAAGTTTAGGTTCTACTGAGAGGGGAAAGCCACAGGGCTTTGCTTTGTCCTTTCAGTCCCTTTTCATTCTGTGTCCCAACCACTACCCACTCTAGGAAATCTTCATCTAAGAAGACAGAAACTGTTCAAACTGCCTGCTTGATAGTTCAGTATAAGAATTTGGATTCCTGTGTCATTTCCACTGTGCCCTGTGGTGCTGGGGAAAGGCAAATGCTTGGTGAGTGCAGAGTGCATGCTGCCCTCTGCTGGCACCCGCCACTCCCAGTTTTATCCACCAGCACTTTGCTGGGCAGCAGCCTGCAGGCTCACCCAGGGCTCTCAGGGGCAGCAAATTTTGCTAGGACAGTGGATAGAAAACAACCAAAAATGAGGTTTGGCTGGGTCAGCCGCTAGCTATGTAGTCATTGTATGCGGGACCACTTAGATTCTGTTTTCCTCGTCTGCAAAAGAACACAGTGTACACCTTAAAGGGCGATTGTGAGCCAAATGCAGGTGTAGTCACCTGTCACAAGGGGATACTCAGGGACAATTGTTGTTAGCTCCATTTTGTGAACCAATAGTTAGATAGACGAGGGTTGTTAAACATTCCCAAAACTGCTGAGGGAAAGCTGTGACGGGGAGGGAGGGGGGATGCTCTCTTGGTAGCTCTCCTTTTTCCAGTCACCAGAGAGCAGAGTTTCAAAGTGTGGCCCTTGGATAGGCCCTGTTCCCATCTCTGAGAAAACTTGTTCACTATGGATTTCTGGGGTACCCATGTCTAAGGGTAAGACCCAAGACTTTGCACATTCTACAAGTTCTAGAGTGGTTGTCATGTGCTCCACCATTTAAGAACACTCTTCATGGTTAATGCCAAAGAACCAAGAAGGCAGGGAAGGCTCTGACAGTATCTCTGTTTTGTTAGGCACAAAAAATATTGGGGTGTGTTTGTCTGAGGATGAGAGATTTATCCTACCCAAGTGTGAACTGTCTATTCCTGGGGACTTTGGTGTCTTCTCATTTCAATGTCCCTTCTCCCCTTTCCCCCACCACTTCTGCAGGCCATGGGCATTGTCTGGCTAGGACTTACCTTCTTGCTGTTCCTCAGACGTGTCTTGGATGAAGGTTCTTTTAGGCCGTTCCTTCCCCAGCCTTGCTCCGGATCCTCTGATGTCCTTCCTGTAACAAGCTGAGATACACCAGCCATGTCAGAGACTAGCAGGGACCCTGAACACAGCTAACCCAGGCCTCATGGAAACCTCCTGGGTCTTGCTGCAAACCCATCAATCCCCAGGCACAGCAGAGAAAGGCACGGGGATCTAAATTTGCAGCTACACAAAGCAAGGCTATCAGCGGGAAAGCACCAGGTGCCCGGGAACCTATTTTTCTTAAGCTTCTGCTTTGCAGTACACTTGGTTTTAAAATTCTCCTTGCTGTCATTTCTGTGTTAATTTCAGCTATTTTGACAATGGGTCAGCCAGTATACTTCATTATGATTCAATAGCTGTCTGTGGCTGGTGTATTTTCTTTAAGGAAGTAACAGTTTCTACATAAATTCTACTATACTCTTAGTTAATTCTATGTTCCTAACATTTCTTGCACTGGCTTTTTAAACATTTTTTTTCTTTCTTAAAAAAAAAATCTATTCTTATAGAATTTTCATTATCCTTTTTCATTTCAAAAGATCTTTATGGTCGTTTTTCCTAATTTAAAATTTTTCAAATTTCTTTTCTTTCTTTCTTTCTTTTCTTCTTTCTTTCTCTTTCTTTGTTTCATATGATGATGTCACACTATATGGCCATGACTGGCCTTATGCAAAACAGACTGACGTGAATTCAAAAAATCTGCCTGCCTCTGCCTCTTAAGCACGAGGACTAAAGGTCTGGCCCTGGTGTTTTGTTTTGTTTTGTTTCATATAAAATTTTGTTATTTTACTTTCCCAAAAAATAGATATTCATTATTGCCATTTACACTGCATTCTTAGAATTTTTTTTCTTTTCTTTTATTGGATATTTTCTTTATTTATGTTTCAATTGTTATCTCCTTTTTCAGTGTCCCCTCTGGAAACCCCCTATCCCATCCCCCTCCCTCTGCTTCTATGAGGGTGCTCCCCCACCCCCACTCACGCCCACCTCCCAGCTCTGGTATTCCCTACACTGGGGCATTGAACCTTCACAGGACCAAGGGCCTCTCCTCCCATTGATGCCCAACAAGTCCATCCTTTGCTACATATGTGGCTGGAGCCATGGATCCCTCCATGTGTACTCCTTGGTTGGTGGTTTAGTTCCTGGGAGCTCTGCGGGGTCTGGTTGGTTGATATCATTGTTCTTCCTATGGAGTTGCAAACCCCCTCAGCTCCTTCAGTCCCTTCTCTAACTCCTCCATTGGGGACCCTGTGCTCAGTCCAATGGTTGGCTGTGAGCATCCTCCTCTGTATTTGCCAGGCTCTGGCAGAGCCTCTCAGGAGACAGATATATCAGGCTCCTGTCAGATTTGGTTAATAAGAAGATATTTGGCTACTACTCAGAATAAATATGGCAGGGTTGTTTTTATTGTTGTTGCTTTGTTTTAAACTACTTCATGGTTCTTTATGAACAAAAACAATAACTTTTCTCTAACATCATTAGTTGCAAGCCAAGACTGTCCCCACAGCAAGCCCCCTGGTGGATCTATCTGCCACTCAGCCCATATCTCTGCTATAGCCATTGGAAGGTGACTTCCTGCTCAGCAGACAACCAAGAACCCAGTCTTATGGTGCTTTTGGGTCAGGGTACTTTTACAATAACCTAATTAATTACCAGCTGTCTGTTAGGTGTGCCTGGTGTGCTTTGACATTAATAACGCCCTGGAATTTGTCAAGTGACCCAGTCACTTTGTCCTCTTCACAGACGAATAACCAGATGAGGTAATAGCCCATTGAGCAGAGGTATGAGTTAGGCAGCAAGAAGAGACAGCAGAGCTGCCTAGGGCTCCTGGGAGTCCAGAGTTGGGACTGCTGGCCTTTATTCCATGCTTATGGTGAGCCTCGTTGAGTCAAATCACTGTCAATTCCCTACTCTGAGCTGACTTAGAGAGACTCTACCATCATTTCCACTCCCATTTCACAGATAAGAAACTTAGGACACACAGAGCCAAGAAACTTCCCCAGACCCATGGCTGACAGGAGGCAGCCCCAGACCTGCAGCTGGCAGGAGGCAGTGTCCTTGTTTGGCTCTGGAGAAACATCAGCCTCAGCAGCAACTGGCCTCCCTAGCACCTTCTTGGTCTTGTTCACGGTCCATGGCTTGGCTTTGACTCCTTGTCTCCCCCTGACCCCACATTCTACAACATCAGGTCAGGTCTTCCATTTTTCATTTATTCAGTCTTTCCCACCTCCACTGAGACAGTGTCTTAGTATGTATTCCAGGACAGCCTCTAACGTGATATCTTGCCTCAGCCTCCTGAGGGATGAGGCTACAGGTGTTTGCCATCATGCCTGGCACCAATTACTTTTCATTAATAATAATAAATCTTTGTGTATCTCTCTTTTGAGACAAAGTCTCACTATGAGGTCAGCCCTGGCTGACCTGTTGATGGCTTTAAGACCCGCCTTCAAATCATAGGGACCTGCCTTCTAAATGCTGGCATTGAAAGAGTGTGCCACCAAACCCAGATTCAGCATTTTAAAAGAATTATACATTCATCATCACATTAGAAACCATCTAGTGTGTGCTGATTAGGCCCAGTAAGGTGACCTGGAATATTGGTGGTCGTGGGAAGGAAGAAAGGGAGGAAGGAGTGAAGGGAGGGAGGAAGAAAAAAAAGAAGAAAAGGTCTCTACTGCTGTTGTATAAAAACATGGCCGTCCAGAGTAAGGAGAGGTGTGTATGTGTGTACATGCACGTGTGCACATGTGTGTGTGTGTGTGTGTATGTGTGTATATGTGTATATGTGTATATGTGTGTACATGTGCATATGCTCTCATGTGTCTATGTGTGCATGTGTATATGTGTATGTGCATGGGCATGTGTGTGTGAATGTGTGTATATGTGTATACATGTGCATATGCTCTCATGTGTGTATGTGTGCATGTGTATATGTATGTGTGCATGTATGTGTGTGCATGTGTGTGCACGTAAGCATGTGTGTGGATGAGTGCGTGTCTGCTGTCATTCTTTCACTTTCCCTAATTTAATTTGTCTTCCATTCTAGTGGATGTCACCTGCTTACTCATCCTCCCCCCAAAGCCACATTAGTATCATTTGGTAACTATACTAGGCCCTAATTGTCTATTAGATAAAGATCAAAGTTCTTAGCCTGAATTCAAGCCCCCTCTGTAATTAGACCATAGCTCCTTTCCCAGCTCCTGTCTTACTGGTGGTTGTTCTCCATCTCAGAAAGAAGCCTCATTTGGCCCACCTCTAGCCCTTCTCTTGAACTATTAGATTCCCACATCTGAACGCGGCCATTCAGACACAGCCAACCCTAAGTCAGAGGCTGTAGTTCTAGACGAGTTGGCAAACTGTTTGAGGTGGTACAAATTAACCCAAGTAAACAGGTGCTCTTTGCCACGATCCCTGAGACAGGAAAGCTGATTGTGAAGCTTCTGGGGACAATAACCATGCAGGCATCATTTGCTTCCTGTGATAATCAGTGACCCAGTGGCCTGAGGGACATGGAGGAGACACCTAAGAAGCTTCCAAGCAATTGAATCACCAAAGGGTCAGCTTCAAATGTAGCTTTCATGCTGTATAATGGGCCTCACTTTTCCCTTGCTCATTACCAAGCCTGGGATCCCAGTTAGGATGTTTGCATGCGTGAGAATGGGGAAAGACGGCCACTTTATCCCTGGTAATATTTAATCATATCCTTTGAATACATTTTCTAAGGCTGTGAAGTGGGATGAACAGTCTGCTTGCTGAAAATATGCAGCGTGATCCGTGGAATGTTGAGTAGAACTGTAAGGTAAGTGGAGGCAGGACGGGAAAGGTGTTGAGTGTGAGGCCAAATGTGTTGCAGGAACAAGTTGAACTTCAAGGTGAGGAGGCTAGAGGCAGGGAGGAGGGAACATATTCCTGAAGCCATGGTGGCAGTGGGAGGGGAGAAAGAGGGGTGCGAGTGAGCTGCCGGGGTGGGGAAGGGCAGTGGTGGGACTGGCCAACTAAGAGGAGGGACAAGGAAGAGTCAGAGTGCAGCCACAGGGCTGGAGCCTGTGCTTGGGGTGCCAGACACAGGAAAATCTAGAGACCTAGATGGGTTACATGATTAGAAATGATTACCGCAGGTCAGGAAGCAGACTGAACCATTAGGGGTAAGTGATTAGACGGGCCAGCCTAATATGAGACAGGCCACAGGGAGAACCAATGGCCGAGCTCATAGACACTAACTAGATTGGTGCCATTGGCTCAGAGTAGGGTCCATCTTCTCCTCAAAAGAACAATGACAGGAAAGAGATGGGGGTAGAATAGGACTAGGAGTCGAGGAGAGTGAAGGTCTATGACCACTTGGCCAGAGTCTGGCTATGGAGAAAAGGTGACTTTCCAGAAGGGCCCTAGCAAGGAGGATTAAGCCAGCTACTATCTGTTATCTTGCTCTTCGAGTTAGCTTCTCACTATATAGCCTGGGCTGGCCCCGGACTTACAGTCCTCAGTCTCCTGAGTGCTATACCAGGTGGTCACCACAAGGTCTAGCTGTAGTCTTTGTATGGAGAAATGGGTGCTATTGCTGGGGCCTGAGCCTAGGGCCACACACAGGCCAAGAATGTAGTCTACCACCGAGGTACATCAGCTCCCAGTCTTTTGTATGGAGAACTGACAATCTCCCAATCTTATGTAAGGCATGCTGCATCTCTGCATGCCCCCAGCAAGCTGTCCCCACCCCTCCTCTACAGAACTCCAGGGCAGCCAGCAGAGGGGACAACTGGGGTCTTGCCTGTTTGATTTGGACTATTGTTGGAAACATGAGTTGAGGAACCAGGGATGAGAGATCTGAGGAACTAGGCATGGAGATAATGGATACCCTAGGAAGGACGAGTGGATGACGACAAAGGGGCCTTCTTTAGAGCAGGAGTAAGGGGAAAGTGTTTGAAGCAGGTTGGTTGTGTGTGGTATGTGTGAATGATTGTGTATGATGAAAGTGAACCTGTGATGTGTGCCTGTGAGTGAATGGATGAGAGTTTGTGTGAACGAGTGTGAGGATGTAGGTGAATGTATATGAATATACGTGAGATGTGTGCGGACAGGTTTGAAAGAGTGTGTGTGTGCGCGCGCGCGCGCGTGCGTGTGCCTGCTAGCTAGTAATGTCAGCTTGACACAAGCTAATCATCTGAGGGAAGGGAACCTTGACTGAGAACTTGTCCCTATAAGATGGGGCTGCAGGCAAGCCTGTAGAACATTTTCTTAATTAGTGATTGATGTGGGAGGGCCCAGCCCATTGTGGGTGGTGCCATCCCAGAGCTGGTGGTCTTGGGTCCTTTAAGAAACTAGGTTGAGCAAGCCCTAAGGAACAAACCAGTAAACAACACACCTCCATGATCTCTGCATGGCCTCCTGCCTCCGGGGTTCCTGCCCTGTTTGAATTCATGCCCTGACTTCCTTCAATGGTGAACTGTGATGTGGAACTCTAAGGTGAAATAAACCTTTTTCTTCCCAAGCTACTTTTGGCCCTGGTGTTTCATCACAGTGCTAGTAATCCTAACTGTATGTGAATGTACGCATGAGTGTTTGGTAGTGTAACTGTGAGTATTTATATCTCAGATCCTCATTGCATTCAGCAGGGCAGTGTAACATTTGCTTAGCATTTTACCAGAGGTCCATGAGACAGCAGGGCAGGCATCCTTCAGCAGCACAAGTGGAAGAAGTGTCAGTTGATCATGAGATTTGTAGAGACTGTTTCCCTATTTAAGTTGGAAAGTGTTATGAACTGAGACTTCCAGAAAAATAAAGGCACTTGTGCTGAAGAGTGTACAAGGCTGGCTAGAACCTCATGACTGAAATAGTCTGAAGGCTGAAGATCCAGAATCAAAATCATTTTGAGCTATGTTTAATCCCCTCAACATCCATTTATCACCCACCTTCTGCATTTGACCCAACATCCTTTTTCAATATCGGACAACTCCTGGAAAATAGTCTTAGCAGATCACTAACTTCCATCAACTCAAAAGCCAGGCATGTCATCGGATATCACGTGAGACCTATAGCAGAGATTTCCCCCTGTGTTAGAACTGGCCTACACTATGTCTCCAACACCCTTCTTAGGGGGCCACCAAGTTGCCCTTTGCATCTTTTGTGTGAACTGCTCCAGTAATACCCAAGGCTCCAGTGATCTACAAATCCCTTCTATGGTTAAGTGACCTTCAGGGAACTGCACTACCTCCCTGGGTGGTTGTTCTTAGAAGGTCACACTGGCCCCATTGTCTGTTAGGCTCTTGTGTAATTACCAGGAGCCTGGCAAAGCCTGTTGCACCATATCCTGTCACTAATCTTTGGTTCCTGGAAGCTCAAGCCCCTCAGCCCCCATCCCTCCACCTGAAAGCTGTAGAATGACATAAACATCTCAGAGGAGAGGTATGGCAAGAGCATGGACAGGGACAGAAAGGTTGCAAGGGCAGCGAGATAAAGGAGGCACCAGAGCTAGGGGAAAGCATCCCCACTGATAAGTGAGACCTGGAAGAAGTGTCTACCAGATCGGCTGAGCTGCTTACTTATCTCTGTATTTGCAGAACATGGGTGAAATATATATATACATATAATATATATATAATCTTCTTATTTGTTTGTTTTTGGAGAAGCTTGTGGGCAGAGGGGGCCCAGGGTATGATATTCTTGTTCATTGATTTCCATTCCTTTTCTCCAAGTACTAAGCAGGCCTCAGTGATGCCAGGAACTGTGCTTCAGCCTGGGGCCACAAAAGAACAGTGTGTTCTGCTGAACATGGCAGACAGCTTGAGCAGTGAGCAGGAGGTCAGCCAACACCAAAGAGGACAGAGGTCAGGCAGAGTGAGAGCTGTGACCAGCTTACGGACTTGAGGACCAGCTTACGGACTTGAGTTTCAGTAAGATAAGAAGTGGGGCTCAGTGGAAGTTAGGACTAGGACCATGGTTGATGGGGGACCTACTCCATTCCTTGTTTTATAAGGGAGCTTCCAGAATGCATTCTTAAGAGAACCACTCCCACCCCGACTCTGAAGCTCTCAGAAACCGTTACACTCATCCCAGACTGAGATCTTTCTATTTCCCACCCCTGCATCCACACTAAATTCTTTCTACACTCAATTCCAAACAGGCCTGGTCATACCCCAAGAGCACTTCTCCAGAGCAGCCCCAGCTGTGGCTAGGAACAGATCTTATTGGGGTGCCTTCTGAACTGGGCCAGGAGTCATGCTCACCCAGGCTTTGGTTGACATCCCCAAAGCCAGCACTGTCACTTTGAATGAGATCACCCTCAGCACCATCTTTTCCACAGTGGAGCCAGAATGATTGGCTAGAACTGAATTCTTGCAGAACACTCCAAATGTTCTCATGTGCCAGGGAACTCCAAACATTTCACATAGCTTTGGTAGGGCTCATAGGTCCCCAGTGTTTACCTACACATCTTCCTATTCATGGGGGAAGAAAAAGAAGTTCCTTTCTTTTTTTTTTTTCTTTTTTTTTGCTATATTTGGAAAGTTGAATCTATTACTCGGGAATCATTACTGAGGGGCTGGGGAGGTAACTCTGACGTTAAGAGTATGCTACTCCTGCAGAAGACCAGAGTTCCCCGCACACGCACTGACTGCTCACAGCCCCTGTAACTCTAATTAAAGGGGATCTTACTTCTCTTTTAGTCTCTGGGGGAGTGTGCTTAGGTGAATGTACCCACACAGGGCCACAAACATATAATGAAAAGACATAAGGGAAAAGGAAAGAGCTACTGAAATATTGAAAGAGGGGACTATCCCAGTTTCTTAGGAGACTTGGAAAATGGAGAAGTCATGGCTAAGGGAATGTAAGGTAACAATTTTACCTCTTCATTTAAGATGCACAATTTGTAATCCACAACATCTATAGCAGCAGTTAGACTGACTGGGCACTTTCTGTGTCTGAGGGACCCTTCAAAGTTTTACTAACACGTCATTAGTCTACCCAATAGTCTCACATGTCATGTCCCTTTGTAGGAGAGGGCACAGCAGCATGAGGATTCAAAACTTGTTTCACGTTCCCAAGACTAGAAAGTCCTCGTTAGGTCTTGAAGACTCTAGAGCAGTGGTTCTCAACCTTCCTAATGCTGTGAAACTTTAATACAGTTCCTCGTGTTGTGCTGACTCCAACCAAAAAATTATTTTCATTGCTATAATTTTGCTACTGGTATGAATCATAACGTAAACATCCGTGGTTTTGATGACCTTAAGTGACCCCTGCAAAAGGGTTGTTTGACCACCAAAGGATCAAGACCCACAGATTGAGAAACACCATTAGATTTTTGCATCTCTAACCTGTATTCCCAGGCTCAAGTATTATAGGACATGTAGATTCAAAAGAAAGCATAAAGCACCCAAGAAATCATTACATTGTTCCTTATGCTCCAGTACAACTTAACTGTTTTTTAAACATTGGGAATATTGCATAAATATATGCATACAATTATTTGTAATCAAGTTATTTGTTTTGAATTTATGAATTCATTATGAAATTATGAATATTTTCAAATATTCATTTGTTTACCTTCTCACCTATACTCAAGTATAAAAATTAAGCAATAAAAGACTTTAACATTTTCCCCCAAAGCCACTAAACAATGATAAAAATAATCAAGATTATGTAAATGTTTCAAATTATTATCAAATGAAATTAAAACTTTTCTAAGCAGATCACTAGAGAATATACATTAAAACCAAGAAAAGCAAAGAGCTCAATCTGGTTCAATCTGGTTTTTATGAAGTACAGATTTTTCAGAGTAGAGATCTTTACAAGTCCAGTCCAGGTAATTTTGTGCCATATCCAATATTTCAAGCTAGGATGTTTTATTGACATTTTCCAGATCCGTTCAACACTAGAAAAGAAATGCCAATTATAATTCAATACTCTTGGTGAGTGCTAAACACCAAAACTTGAGCACATGAACCAAAGAAGACTTCACAGTCCTTTGCTGGCTCATCTTGGCCAGTAGCCCTTCTATCTTTCCCTCCAGAAGCCTACAAACAGAACCACAGTCCATGAAAACAATAAATTGACTGATGCTTTGTTCACAGAAAACAAATCTTTCATAAGACGTTTGATTCAGCATCCATAAACTGGATCAAGGTGATGCGCTGATCCCAGCAGCAGTCAGATTATGTTAAACAGAGTAATTGCTCCCTTTGCATTGACTTAATTTTAAGCCGGCACATCAGAGGACAAGAGACAAAACCACACTTTCTCTCTCCAGTCTGTCACAAGGCTTTAGCTGTGTACAGAACCCTGGGGCATTAGCTGTGTACCTGCTTCAGGTAGAATCGCAGCCTGGAAGAACAGCAGCCAAAGTAGGCGGGCGTGGCAGCCCATGTTGGGAGGGCTTCCAGCTACTGGCTAGCCTCAAGTTCCAGCTTTATATTCTCTTGAGGCTCCCCGGTGGGAGTGGCCTGGCAACTCGATGCTCTTCTCCAGCTCGAATTGGCAGGCATCTGGAGCAAGGCACAGCAAAGCATTTGCCTTGGTGTCTTGAATGTTTGTTCTGGGGAGCAAAAGTGATTTGGTTGATTAGATACATTCCATTAGAACAACTAGAAGTCGATGTTAGAGAAGACAAATGCTTAACAGTGTGCTGGCACCTGGCCAGGCAGACAGAACCCTCTAGGCCATAGTCAAAGAGAAGCTACCAGGAGCCAAGATCCTACCTAAGGTATTTCCTTGTAGCAAATGAACAATCCCAATGTAAGAGGCCTCTAGAGCCCTGCTTATCCCTCATGGAGTCTTTGGAAATCATAGAAAACAGGTGAGGTGGGGTTGGGAGATAGCTCAGTTGTTGAAGTACTTGCCTTAAAGGAATAGAGACCTCAATTTAATCCCCAGAACCTACTTTTTTTTTAAGCAAGAAAACAGTCAGACATGGTATGTGGGTCTGTGACCCCAGGATTGGGAAGGCAGATGGCAGACCTCTGAGGCTTATTGGCCAGGCAGCCTAACCCAGGCAGGAAGTTCTGAGTCTAGCTTCAAAAAGAACCAAAGCATGGCAGAATAAAGAAATAACAGCAAAGACTGTCTTCTGGCCTCCATTTGCACTTGCATGTGCATGCACACCCACATATGCATGTACACACACACAAATAGGTAAGAACATCCTAAGAAAGCTGCTTGATAAATGACTGCAGCCATTCTACGTTATGCCTCAGAACAATGGGAGATGACAGTGACTCTCAACCTCATTCCAGAAACTTCTCCTTGAAGTAGTCTGCAATGAGAATCTCAGATGGTCAATGTGTGGAGAACAAGAGACTGAGGAATGGTCAGCCTTAAACAGAATGTATATGATCACATCCCTCCCATCAAAGCTCAGCTATCTTTGAGGAAGTGGGGGGGAGTGGAGCTGAAAAATTGTTAGAGCCAGAGGCAGTGATGGCTTCAAGGACACGACATGGCAGTTACACATATGAGCTCACAGTGATTGTTACAGCATGTGTAAGAACTGTACAACCTCCTGCTAGACAGAATCCCAGCATAGAGGCAGGACATAAAATCCCAGTGCTAGTGGAGGACCTATTGGTATTTGATAGCTGCAGAGAGAATTTCCTTTAAGGTTGTGAACCTTGATAAATCCATCGTGCAGTGGGCAGGTCCTACTCCCAAGAGGAGTTGGTCAACATGAACTAGATCAAACTGGAAAAAAGAAAAGAAAGGGAGGAAAGAAGGAAGAAAGGAAAGGAAGGAAAGAAGGAAGAAAGGAGAGAAGGAAGGAAGGAAGGAGGAGGAAAAAGGGTAGAAGTGGGAAGGGCTAGGAGAAAATATGACTATAATCCAAATATATTGCATGAAATTCTGAAAGAATTAATAAAATGTTTATTTTAAAAAGAAGTGTATACAGCATTCTCCCTGCATGTATGCCTGCAGGCCAGAAGAGGGCATCAAATCTCATTGTCTGATGGTTGTGAGCCACCATGTGGTTGCTGGGAATTGAACTCAGGACCTCTGGAAGAGCAGCCAGTTCTCTTAACCTCTGAGCAATCTAAATCTTAGGCTAGAACAAGGAAGTAAACTTCAGATATGAAGATGACTTTGGGCTAAGACAGAGAAGCAGGCTCAGATATTTTGGTCATCCTGATAAGCCCTTAGAAACAGTTTTCAGGGAGTGTTCACAGAACTTTGTTTAATGCCTTGCTTGTTCTTTGACTATTTGTGTTTATTGTCTTGCTTGTTCCTTGACTATTTGCATCTATTGTATTGCTAGTTCCTCAACCTAGAACTGACCTTGATACTTACATGTAATTAAAATGGTGTAAAAGCAAAAAGGAGGAGGAGAGTTGGGAGAGGGGGCTTCTGGGGGGGGGGGAAATGGGGAAAGGAGATATCATTGGAAATGTAAATAAATAAAACATCCAAGAAAAAAGAGAGTGACCTCACCCACCCACCCACAGATAGAAGCTTGAATTGTCCTGTGCAGAAGGTACTTGAGATATTTTTATTATAATATAATATAATATAATATAATATAATATAATATAATATAATATAATATACTTATAGTCTTAAGTTGAATTTTATATAAGCAAACTAACCTAAGGCTTTGATGACCCATCCATGAATATTAGAGTTATGGAAGACTTTGCTTGTTCTGCTATGACGAGAGGTCTGAGGCTTCTATTGAGATCAGTTCTTACCCAGGGAAGTGATTCAGTGTTTAAAATGCTTACTGTTCAAGCAACAGGATGGGAGTTTGGAGCCACAGAACCCACATAAATACCAGGCAGGCATGGTGGCCTGTTTGTAATTCCAGCCTTGGAAGATACACACAGGGAGATGGGGGATCTCTGGAGTTCATGAAAGTAGTCCTAGCAGTGAGCTCTGGATTTGATTGAGTGACCCTACCTTAAAGAGTAAGGTGAAAGAACAACCGAGGAAGATTCCTGACATCAGCTTTGGCCTCCACACACAGGTGCATGTGCACCCACCACATACATACGTAAACACAAGAGAGGAGGGGGAAGAGGGTGAGTGGGAGGTGACTAGCTCCTCTCAGGGTGCTGTGGGAGGGGCATGCAGCTCCCTTGAGAAATTCAGCCCACTTTCATCTCCTATCTGCCAGCACGGTATTTAAGTAGAACCCGGATCACTGGAAGGAACTGTGTTCAGTTCACTGAATTTTGCAGAAGATGAGTTGGTATTTTCAGTTTAGACACTCTTGGTGTACTTCCTCTGATGCTCATTAAGGCACCTGCCTTTTGCTGTGTTATCACCAAATCGTTCATCACCAGTTTGGGGTTCCTATCACAGAGAATGGCATGGTGGGCGCTCTATTCCTCTCCCGGATTTTTTTTTTTATACTTCTCATCCTATCACAGGAACTTTCATCTTTGGAAACAGGAAGTGGAAACTTAAGGGCTCTTTGTGTTGGGTGGTGTTTTGTTGGAGCAAACACATGAAGGAGTGTTTTCCTGAAGTGGATACAGGTGAAAGACTAAGGCAGACTCATGAAGGAACGTTCCACTAAAGCAGACATAGGAGAGAGGATGTTCTGCTAAAGCAAATATGAAAGGTTATGTGATGGATTCTTTGCTGACAGAGTGCATGTATTGATCCGCCTTACATTGAGTAGTTGAGCCTCATTTGTCAGGACTCCTTGGACTCAGGCTGATAGGATGCATGTGCTGAGACAAGATCTGTGCTAAGGCAAGACACATGGAGGACAAGTGATGTTTAGAGAGTATAAATAGGACTCCGGAGTGACAGAGAGGGAGTGTGGCTTTCTGATACAGCTAGTTATGCAATTCTTGTGGGTCTCCTGTCTTCACTGATCTTCGCTTTCCTGAGAGAGGCACAGCTGAGAACCTCTCCTGCTGTTCCTGCTGGTCCCTCCTGCTGACTCAAGCCTAGGCTGAGGCCTGGCTGTCTCTGTTAGGTCATGTCATCACTGTTGCTAACCCAACTCTACAGAACTGGACTGCTGGTGTGTCTGTGAAGTGTTTTCGAGTGGCTCAAGCTGCAGCTCCCTGCTAACCTGTGAATTGAACTAATTTCCAGACAACACAGATGGAAGTTGCTCCAAAGAACCTTTCCAAACAGTCCACTCCCCCCATTCCCATCCTTTCACACTACCAGATGGGTGGTGGACTACAAGGGAAGTTAAAGCATTTAAGAACCATCATTAAAATAGGATTTGAAAAACTTGTAGTAACAGAAACATGATTATGATTCTGAGTCCCGCATATTCTGAGAGCTCTGTAACGTGCCCCACTTCTCTGTTGTTGACTGACTCTAGTACTGTCCCTACTACTAAGTTAGACGCATGCAAAAGCAACAGTTAGTCATACATTGCTTCTAAAATGTCCCTGCTGCGTTACTAGGCCTGGTTGGGGGGGGGCCCTAATCTGCTGCCCCACCCCCATCCTCTCACTCCTGTCTTTTTCTGAGGCTGTAGATATAGCTCAGTTGGTGAAGCACTTGCCATGTAAGCATGAGAAGTTGAGCTAAATCCCAAGCACCCATGTAATAATCTGAGCATTGTCTCCAAATCCATGGAGGTAAAAATAGGGGTATCCAGACGGAAGTTGCTCCAAAGAACCTTTCCAAACAGTCCACTCCCCCCATTCCCATCCTGGATACTGGCTTGCTGGCCAGTTAGTGTAGAACCCAGGAACTGGTGAGAAACTGCCTCAAAAAACAAGGGGACAGCTCCCCAGGAATGAGACCTGAGGTTGACCTCTGGTTTGTCCATACAGGCATACACACATGGGTGCAAAAGAGCATACATGAATAACTAGTACATACACACAAAATATCTCTACAACACATACATGAATGAATTTGTACAAGTTCACAGAACTACTTAGATAAAATTTTAATCTTAAAATTTTGAGACATGGAGAAATCAACCTTGAGGTGACCAGAAAACTTTCCCTGCTGTCAAGTCTACATAATGTCAGACAGTGCTGGGCAGGCTTCTGGTAGAGAAAAGACACAGTGTCTTACCTGCCACTGAACCCTGCATGCTACAGCGTGGACCTGCTGGTAAGATGTGCCAACAGGAATGCTAGTGTGACAGTTATGGGGCTAACTGACCACTTTCTGACTGGTTATGAGGCCTGCACAAGATTGACTTCGTGCCTGTTTCTGTAAACCTGATCTAAAGCCCATGACTGGGACGATCATAGGCCCAAGGGGGAATCTTACTCTTATTCTGCAAAGTTGTTGTCCTGTCACACTGCATTCTAAATATTTGTATTTATGTGCATAGATCTGTGCTGTGCTCAACTTTGGCCAGAGAAGCTTCCTTTCACAGAGGGTAGTGGCTAATGCAGAAACTCATAATTTTGGTCAAGATGCTGAGTATAAGTAATGCTGAGTACTCGTGACTGAATCATCTTACCAACCTCTCACCATCCGAGGGAAGGGAAATTCATGGGAGAAAAAGAGAAAAGAATGTCCGAGCCAGTGGATGGGAGGAGGGCTGTGAAAAGCTGACTTCTGGACACAATGTGGCTATTATATACATCAGTGAACAGCACCTGCGGCTAATCACAAAATCAAGCCAGCCGAAATTCTAGCATGGGTCAGGGAATGACCATGGAGGCTCCACCACACCAGAGGAGCTATTGGCAGCAATGGCTGCTGAGGAAGAGAGAATTGCTCTCCTTTGGTGACATGGTCACCGGTAGGTTGTTATCCCCTAGTGGATGGATACATACCCATGTGCCTGTAATGGACAGCAATAATGGGACTTGTAGGGAGAGATATTTAAAACAAGAGATAGGGAGAAAATCATGAGGGTGGGAGAAAGGTGGGGTAGAGGTACCAGAGAGATTTGGAGGGAGGTAATAGTACATGGATACGATCAATGTGCGTTATGTAAATGCATGAAACCTTCAAAGAATGAGGAAAATATTTTTAACAAAAACCCTAGAATTTTAATCCAGGGACCCCAATTCAAAAGAGTGAGTAAAACGAATCTAATTGTCTATTAACAGACCCTGACCTTCTAATGTGATGATCAGGGGGACATGTTTGCACACACAGAACACATCTTCTAAGTGAAATAACTTGTGTAGATTTTATTGTACCATTATGTATGTTTCTGTGACCTCCTAAAACCAACAGCTTTATTAGAATGCATATAGTTTAAAAATAAAGACCTTAGTGCTGGTGAGATGGCTCTGCGGATAAAGATGCTTGCCCTGTGTTCAAGCCTGATGTCCTGGGACCCACAGCTGAAGTGAAAGAGCCAAGACTCACATGTCGTCCTTTGACCGCCACATATATGCCATCACACACATACACACACACACACACACACACACACACACACACACACACACAGACACACACACACACACAGACACACACACACACACACACAGAGAGAGAGAGAGAGAGAGAGAGAGAGAGAGAGAGAGAGCAAACAAGTAAATGCAATAACAATCATTAGTTAATCAAGGAGTCTAAAATAAGACAAAAACAAGAGCAGGAAAAAAAAGAGTTGGAGGCAGAAACATGATCAAAAGGAACAAGCCCATTTCAAAGCCCAGTTGCTACACAAGTGAAGATGGTTGATGGTTTCTTCTATTGCCTAACATCTGTCTGCTTCCGTGTTTCACATCTATTATTCAGGATAATCTTCTTAATAGCCCTGAGACTAAGTAAAGAAGATCATCTTACCGCCAATCTAGGCATGCAAGAACTGAGGCAGGGGGATGATGCTTCCATGTATGAGCTGAGGAGGGTACTGAATGCAGGTCCTCATCAGAACCAACCACAGGTGTCTTTACCCACTGAGTCAACCTACCATCTCGTTTTTCCTTAATTTCATTTTTAAAAAAAAATTTGTATGTTTGAGTGGTTTTCTTTCATGTATATGTGAGCAATGTGTTCACGAAAGGCCTGGGGAGGCCAGAAAGAAGAAATTGGGTCCCCTGAAACTGCACTTACAAAAAATTGTTAGCTACTACGTGGGCAGTGAGAACTGAACCCAGATCTTTTGAAAGAGCAGTTGGTGCTCTTAACCTCTGAGCTATATCTCCAGGCTCTCACCAGCTCTCTTTATAAAAGTCAAAGGAGAGACATGTAGATAAAATCTTGCAAATATTGCACACATATGATGCACACACATACATGCAGGAAAGACACTAATACACATAAACTAATTAAATTTTTTAAAATACTAGTAAATATTCTTTCTCTTCATAGTAGACTCAACTTTATAATAATGTAAAGTAGTAACCTTGACTTCATGCTGTAAGGCTAGTTTATAATAATTATAATGTATATATCTCCTGGGTATCTGTAGGAATTAGTCCCTGAACCTCTGTGGATCTCAAAGTCCACAGATACTCAAGTCTCTTATGTATGGCACAGTATCTGCATAGAATCTGCACATAACCTCTATATATCTCATCTTTTAATACTAACGAGCAAAGCTTCCTTTACACACACAGTCTAGTTATTTTTAGAAGACCATGAGGGATCTACAGAAGAACAAAGGGATAAATTTACAAGAGTCAAAAACTCAGTTAAAAGTCTACATTTCCATGTGTTAGCAAAGAATTATTAGAAGTTAAAAGTGCCAAAATCAAATTAATTATTACATTTAAAACCAAGAGTACTTATGGACAGATTTAGTCAAACATAGATGAGAGTAAAAAAATAAAAATAGAGAACACTATTGCAATTAAACACCCAAAATAATACAGAATTCCACCAGACTCATCAGATGGATAACCTTGTACTATTGAAATATCAATAACCCTCAGTCGATCTGTAGTTACAATGTGATTTCAGTCAGTGTTGTAACAAAAGTTTTATGTCAACAAGCTGGCTTCCAATGATACATTTGAATGAAATGAAAGTACAAAGGAGCTACAATAGGAAATAGGTTTTAATGTACGCAAAATTAGACAACTTTATACGGTTGTGTAATAAATGGGTTATGTATATGTGTATAGGTATTTAAATTTTTTGCAATTTGTTTTTAATGCTGGTATCATGGTTTTGTTACTATGACTCTATGGTATAATTTGAGACAAAGTATTCCTCGGAATGGCTTAAATTCTCTACACTTAACAATACTTGATAACAGTGTAAATAGTTACTGTACTATATTGTTTATGAAGTGATGACCAGAAAATAGAGACTACATACACATCCAGTATCAGTGGATTTTATCTCTAGATAATTTTGTTTGAGTGGTTGAGTCCATAGGTATAGACTCCATGACTACAGAGGGCCAACTGTGCTGGTCACTGCTATGTGACTCCACTAGCTCAGCCCCTTGCACAGAACTCTCATATGCTAATCTCCATGTCTCTTTCTTCACCTCTATTCTCCTGCCTCAGTGACGGTAGTAGTAGTTGGACAGGTTGCCATAAAGGGACATCCACAGGTGGTAGTGAGGAGGATGCACTTACAAGTACGCCAGGCATCACCCGTGACTCTAACGACAGAGGGTGGACAGTGAACCTGTGACCACCAATGGGCTCCACAGATAGACCTTTTTCCATTTTGATCATCACAGTATCAACAACCAGGTCAGCCAGACGGCTCAGCAAGTTAAGTCCGTGCTGTCAAACCTGGCGACCTGAATTTGATCCCCAGGTCCTACATGGTAGGATATAACCAACTTCCACAAGTTATTCTCTGATCTCCACACACACACACACCATGGTACTCTCATCCCCAACAAACCAAATAAATGTAATATAAGATGTTAATCATGGAGCAAGAAAATTGATGGACTCCTAAGGGCAAATGAAGCCAAGCACTGTTGATCCTATGTGAGAGTTCAGCCAACTGTGAAGTTCCCAGGACTGACTACTGGGGCTCCTTCTGGGACTGTTCTGAGGCTTACAGTTGAAAGCTCATGAATACAGATTGATTGTAACTATCTTCCCTCTTCCCCACCCCTTTGTGAGAGTGCCAGGATCCTGGACAAGGCCTTGCCAAGCAGGGTTTTAAGATAAGGTAGTTTCATGTTTGTACCGTAACTTACTTGATCTTCTTATGCATGTTCAATTAGCTTCAGCCCTCCTGAAAAACATGATTCCTTCCCTGGGCAAACCCCTCAAGAAGCAGTGAGGAGTCTATGTGGAAGTTAACAGAGAGAACTCTTTGCCCCATCCTCTTACAACCCATAGAGAAGCCCACATCCTTAGTAACCCTGCTTAGTAAGGGTGGGAAAGGCCAGGGCTACACTAGAGCTTGTAAACCCTGGGAGAGCAAGCAGGATTGCTTTCAGACACAACATATCAAACTTCCGGATAGAAGGAGATGCACGAGGGAAGTACATCTGCATTTTCTGCTACATAGAGGAGCCCCCCACCCCTGCATGGTCGTGATATCTGGTGGAGTTGCCCGAGTAATGAAGGTGAATCAGAACTCAGCCTCTCCATAGGGATGGTATTCAGTCCGTAGCGATGAACCACAGCTGTCTAGGCTGCAGGACTTTCTCCCTGGAAGATAATGATTCCTTGAATGTCTCTGTGACTACTAGGAGCCACACCCCTTCCTTACCCAGATATTCCCAGCATAAAGCAGTAGCACAGCATTAGCCTGGCCAGTGCCCCCATGCTGTACCACACATATGCCTTTTAGATTTATTTTACATGTATGAATGTTTTGTCTGCATGCATGTATGTGCACCACTTGTGTGCCTGGCCCATAGTCAGAAGAGGACATCATATCCTCTGAAACTGGAGTTTTCAGTGTTTGTGAACCACCGTGGTGATGCTGGGAACCGATCCCAGACCCTCTGCAATAGAGAAGGCTTCTCTTAATCATTGAGACATCTCAACAGCCCCCAAGTTCACATATTTTTAGCATCCTAGGTCTACTGACACGGGTCGCTAAAAGTGGTTGATATGACTTGGTTCAGAAGTATGGATTTTTAAACATACCATGCTAAGTGTTTAAGTGAGTTGATTCATGAACAGCATGTAGACCGGAGCCTGCTTATAGTAAATGTGCCGTGAATATCTGCTATTGCTTTTATTTTGATGAAATTTCTTATTTTAAAACCAGCCAGTCATTAAAGGGTATTTTGCCTGAAAGTATGTATGTGTGCCACTCGAGTGCTGGTGATACAAGGGTGGCAATGGGAACTGTTAAAGCCTATCACTGTTTTTCTGTGTGAATGACTTTAGCTTCATATTTAATTTCATTGTCCTTATCAGACCACACTATTTCCTGGGGAGTCTGGCCTCAGATTATATTGCGATTGGAAAGATTTTGTTTTACTTTGGGTTTTCCTAATTTAAAATAGTGTGACCTTGGGCAAATTATTGAAATGATCATTCTCTACACTGCTTTCTTTGTCTGCAAAATTCTGCAAGCCAGCCCTTCCGAGGGTTGTCTCCAGACTGGCTCTGGCAGAGGTCGTTAGGAAGGCAGCTCTGGCTTTAGTGCAAGCTCAGCTCCGACCAGGTGCTGACCTGCCCTTCACCCAGGGTGCCTGGGTGATGGCTGAGTCTGTAAATTCTCTGATCTTCCCCACCATCTTCTACAATTCACAGGGAGAACCTCCCAGGGGTCCTGTCTATCTATGGTCACCCTTCTATTTCACAATCCCTTCTCTCATTTCAGGGAGTTGGGGAGGAGGGATTTATTATCCATCGGTCAGTGTCTCCTTACAGTTTGAGTCCAACACAATCGTTTAGACACTTGCTTGCTCCGTCTTGTCTAAACTCCCACAGATCTATAATGTCAGAGCTGGGCCTTGAGCCCAAGACAAAAACCTCTCTCAGGAAACATAGTTTTATTTCTAAATGACAAAGCCTGGATGCTCCTTTTCTCCTCCCAATCTTTCCCCTCCCCATCCCCTCCTGTCCCCTCTCCTTTCTCTCCTTTCCCCTTTATTTCAGCCTTTTCTTCTCCATCCACCTCGCCCTCCCACTCTATGGCTACCTTAACCATGCTGTGTGTCCCATTTGTGCGGATTACCCTGGCTGTGTCTGACTCCTGTGTCCTCACTCACTGCTTGTTAAGGGTCTTGGTCACATTAGCATATCAGCAAAGGGAGTTTTCAGAGTGGTGCCTGCTCAGCAAATTCTGAAACAGAGTTGAGGAAGTCCAAGGCAGAGAAGTAGCCTTTGTGGGACTTCCTTTGGTCTCAATTTGTTTCAGGCTCCCCTGAACCTACTTAAAGTCTATGTTTGGGGGGTTTGGGATAGATATATCCTGAACATGAAGATTGGATTTGTTCCCTATCAAAATTGCTTTGGGAACCAGAAAGTTCAGGTGTCACATCTTCCCTTCAGGTAGAGTACTACCCACAAGAACATCTCTGAAGGACACAGGAGAAGCTGAATGTCCAGAGTTAGCCTCTCCTGGAAACCTCTGGTTGGGTTCAATGACGGGGAAGCTGCTCATGAGAGGCCACTGAAGACTGGGAATATAGTTTAATTTGTAGAGTTCTTGCCTCACGTGCCCTGTGTTCAACACCAAGCATCACCTAAACTAAGCACGGTGATGCACGCGGTGATGCAACAGTGATGCGCACGGTGATGCACAGGGTGATGCGCACAGTGATGCGCATGGTGATGAGTACGGTGATGCGCACCTACAGTCCCAACACTCACATGGTAGAGGCAGGATATCAGGCATTCAAGTGTACTCTTGTCTACATGGCTTGTTTGAAGTTTCAAGCTCAAAGCTGCATAGGATATATAAAACTCTTTCTTTTAAAATGAACAAACAACAAACCACTGAGGGGCCGTGTAGCCTAGGAGTTCCAGGATAAAGGAAAAGTACACGAAACATCAACATCCTACTGCTTTCTTGTTTCCCCGTGGGTGGACCTCATTGACTTTGCTTTGAGGCAGAAGATAGACAGATGTGTTTGTGAGATCCTGGCAAATGTTCCACCAGCCATGCAGAGATTCTCCCTACAGAGGCCCAAAGAAGGAATTCCCCAAATTCCTCCTCCTTGTATCTTCTCACCTGCTGATGCTACTGTCGAAGGCTGAGAATTTGTGTGAAGTCTATTCCATGGGAAAAATCCATATGAACTAAAGGAGGTAGGTGAATGCTCCCAGATTTCCATGTGCTTTATCTTCAAACACCCCCAGTGTTGCCCTGTAGTTCCCTCTGAGCCTTGGCTCAGCACTGTGAGAACATCCCTCTTCTTGCCATAGTGTGTATTGTATAGTTCACTGACCTTGCATTTCTGCCTATCCCATTGCACAAGGGTTTTTCTTCAAGGTAAGAACCCTGTCTTTTTCACCACTGTGTTCCTAGGGCCTAGCATAAAGAGTGGAGCTCAGGGCAGTACTCCACTGAATGCATTAGTTTGTGACTACCACAGAAAGCTGACCAGAGAGAAATAACGCCCTTTGCACTTTTAGACAAGCACATATCCCACTAACCTCCACAAAACAAACTGCTCATGAGTTCTACTAACGATGTCAATACACACAAAACAAGCACTTGAGAGTTAAGTGCTTCTGCAAATAAGAAGGGGAGTGGTATAGTTTGTCTATAAAAAAAAAAATCTCAGGCTCATCTCATTACTATACCCCAATCTTAAATGTCCTCCATCTTTGCTTTTCCATTTGGTGGTATTATGTTGGTTTGGGCGGTACACTAATCTGCTATAAGCCATTTACTCTCTGTTGATTCCTCTTCAGCCCTATCTCTTAAGCCTCCATAGGTCCAATGCACACTCCACCCATAGTGAGCCATGTAGGTACTCCTCCCCAAAAGGACCAGTTCCTTTTCTACCAAGCCAAATGGAATTAGCCAATGGGGCATGAAGCACAGTAAAACTAGAGTGGATCCTAGACCCTGTTCACCCTACACTTCCCAGGTCCTTCCCACTCCTCATCATGGGAGGAAGAGTAATAGCTACCCTACTACATGAACTTGACCAGGTACAGCCCCAGGGTTGGGGAAGGGTCATCACTCCAATATTATTTCTGTCCAGACTGCACAAACAGGATGAAGGGCTCCAAATACAGAGATTCCTCCCACCCAGTCTCCAGCTTTGTCTGGTTGTGGTAGGACCAGCAGAGTCACAGGAGGGCTTGCCTGGCGCCATGTCCATGCCGTTCTAATACAGGAAGCTGTTATTTGTAGATAAGGGAAACCACAGTCAATGCCTTTCCTTGGTAATCCGATACAGTCTCGGAACTGAGAGAGACTACAGGACAGGTTAGAGGCGCTATAACTCAGCTGACCAGGAAACCAGATGACCTGTGAGCTCGGGGGTTGATGCAACTCTAGACACAGACAGGCACTTCCAGCTGCATGAGAGGGGGACATGGTTCCTGAGAATGGAGTGACAAATGGTTACTTTGATGGCAGAGGAACATTTGCCATGTTGCCAACTTTGGCATGTCCCACTCCCTTTGCAAATCAAACTGCCTTTAGTTCTCCTGACCATACCAGCTCTCTCTGGCTCCCCTCCAGGAAGCACTTTCTCTCTGCCAGCCAAGTCCTCATTGTTGAGTTTCTGCAAATGTCTATAGACAACAGAGTCAAGGTCACCTTGGCATTAGGATGGAGCTACGTCCCTAAGACTTCTGGGTACCATGAGCCACCTCTAAGTACCCTTTTCTAGAATATACCTTCCCCAAAAGGGTTCTGTGGTGATCTGAATGAGAAGTGTGTTTGAACACTTGGTCCCAAGTGGTTGTAACTGTTTGAGGAGATTGGAATCTTTAGGAGTTGGAGCCTTGTTGAAGGAAGTTCGTCATTAGGGGTAGACCTTGAGAGTTTATAGCCTGCCCCATTCCAGTTCACTGTTTCTGTTTACTATTAAATACAAGATCTCTCAGCTCCTGCCCTAGCAGCATGCTGCCCTGCCTCCCCCACCGTTACAGATGTCCCCTTTGGAATCAAAAGCCCGGATAAACTCTTATTTATGTTTCCTTGGCTACAGTATTTTATCACAGCAACAGAAAAATCATAAATACGGGTCACTAACTCTTAGGGTTTCCAGAGTTCTGGCTTTATGGGAACTTCCACTCTTCCTCCCCCTTGCCTTCTTCAACCCATCTGAAGTAAGGCTCAACTGACTGTTCAGGAAAGTGAACACCACTGGAAAAGACCATAGGTCTGTAGACTTGCTCCTGCCTGGCTGCAGCCTGTGCCAGAGGCTCCCAGCCTGGCTCCTAGTTCTGGATGTGGCTGTAGCCTGCTCCATGTGGCAGCTCGACCCTTCCCTCAACACCAGGGTTCTTTGCAGGGTTGGCTGGACTTTTCACAGCCTAGTCATGGAGAATAAGATGGTTCCCATTCCTGTCAATACACAATCCTTCTGTCTTCTCTTTTTCTGCCTAAGGCCTGCCCTCATCTCTTCAGGGAATTCCATCTCTAGTAAGAGATGGAAGTGTGGCCTCACCCAAGCACTCAGCAGAAGTCAGAATCACCATTCAGGCTGATTGGACTTGAGGTTTCGTTCCTATCAAGCCAATCCCTGTCCCCTCCCATCATGCCTGGAACTCACTTCCTACAGCCCAAGGCTCCCAAGTCATTTTGTATTGCTTCTATATCTAAGCATTCCTCATGCCACAACTATTTACTGAATAACCCCTGTGTGCCAGAAATCACATTGAAGACAGAAAAAATAAAGTCAAGATCATCAAAGCCCCTGCTTTCCTAGAGCAGAAATGGTAGAAGTGGGGTCATAGTAACCTGTATCCCTGGAGACTTTTGCAAGGTGCCAGTTCTCCATCATGCTGTCCAGTTGGACTTCTCGGAGAGCATCCAGTTCTCCTGATATCCTATCTGGGGAGTGGGGATCCAGACATCAGCATCTTATAAAGCCCAGTATGAGTTCAGTGCCCCTCATTCTAAGCACCATGACAAGTTGAATCCTCGGCTGCAGAACCTGTAGGCCCAGGAGGCTACATCAATTCACGGGGGTCAGTAATTTCTTCCTAAAATGGAAGCAATCCATTAAACTCATCAGTGATTCCAGAAATCTTCTGCAAGTCCAGCCTACAAGGTTTCTAAGAAATATGCTATGAGGCTGGGATGTTTTAGAAAGATGAAAGGGAAGAAGTTGTCAAGGGGCCTATGGTGGGTGAGAAATGTCTGTTCAGGGCCTATTAAATGCAATACTGAACCCATGAAAAAGTTTCTCAGAGATGACGGGGACAATGGTAGGCACCATCCTTCCTGGAAACAGCCTGTTTGGCTATTGACGACTGAGTTGATGCTGTAAATGTGTGGAGACAACTGTCCCCATACACTGAGTCCCTTGCTGGCTCTTTTATTCACTTGATCTTCCCAACTGCCTCTTAACAGAGGTCATGTTTTTTGTTCTGATTGTTCACCCAAAACTGAGGCTGTCTTATGTGACTACCCAGGGGTAGTAAGTTGTCAAATGGCAAGGCGTAGTATTTGAAAGAAAGCCAATTGTGGGCATTTATTCCTAATTCCAATTCCCTGACATCACTTGCCTTAGCATCTTAATGTCAACACCGTGGGACTATTTACACCAAAGAAATGGGTAAGTACTGTTCATCCATCAGTCTTTGCTAAGCCCTCCACCAGCCCAGAGATGGAATTGCCAAACAATATATAAAACTTCCTGCTAAAATGAAATTTTCAATAAAAATGAACTATTCCCTATGTTAAGTAAATAGGATATATCTAAAATTAAAATTTAATGGACTCAAATTTTTTATGGTCAGACACAACAGCTTCACCCAGAGAACTGTTGTTAGCACACAGATGCCTTCCCACCACTCTAAAGTACGTTGTTGTCACTCATGATCATAGACATTTTATCAAAACCCACCAGAACATTCAGTTAATGAATAGGAGTTTTAATATCAGACATCTAGTAACATGTTTAGGGAGCACTGGGTTATTAAAATGTTCCTTTAGTAACTGTGATGATTAGTGGTAATTACCAGCTTGGCAGAATCAGAGTTACCTGGAATGTGGGCCTCTGGGCATGGGGGCGGTCAGTATATCATGAGGTAGGAAGACATACCCTGTAGGAATATGGTCCAGGAATGGAGTCTAGTGAGGAGACTTCTGGGTGCTTATGAGAACACTCCAAGAAAACAGGACAAGAGTCTTGTGAACTCCATTTCTTCAAAACAGCAAACTGTTCTTTGAATGTGGTTTTGTGCTCCTCCCAGGTGTCTTGGATAAGAGTGAGTTTACTTTAGATTACTCATTGTGGCTTGCTGCTGTTATTCTGTCATCCAGTTAAATGTTTAAACTATCCTTTGTGTGCCTCTATGGGAAAACATGGGTTTTTGCCACATCACAGGTGGCTTGTCTTCATTACTGTAAACTGCTTGAAGTCCAGTGAACATTAACCATGTGAACTCCCTTAACCCTCACAACACAAATCGTCTGCTGATCTGAATGAGGTTGGCTGTTGCATGAGGCTTTAGTCGGCCTCATTTATCAGCTCCATCCTCCCAGGTCCCACTGCCTCGGGAGCACAGAACCCGCTATGGCCTTCACCATTCCTTGGGTGGGATCCTGGACTGCATGGCTACAGAAAGGGGACTGAGAAACACACATGCATTTATATTCTCTCTTCTTTATGACTCTGAATGCTGTATGTCCAGCTTCTTCAAACCTTGCTGCCTTTCTTCCCCACCAGTGATAGACTATACCTTGAGTTATGAGCTAGAACAAATGCTTTCTCCTTTAAACTGCTTTTGAGTATTTTTTCACAGCAGTGGGAAAAGAAACTCAGACACTGGCCCTAATTTGGAGATGAAATTGCCGTCTCAAGTCTCTGGATCCAGGAACTTATATGTTTTAGTTAGAGTCACTATTGCTATGATGAAACACCATGACCAGAAGCAAGTTGGGAAGGAAAGAGTTTATTTGGCTTATACTCCCACCTCATAGTTCATCATAATCCATCCTGAAGGAAGTCAGGACAGGGACTCAAACAGGACAGAAACCTGGGGCAGGACCTGAAGCAGAGGCCATGAAGAGGGTGCTGCTACTGGCCTGCTCCTCATGGCTTGCTTAGCTTGCTTTCTTACAGAACCCAGGACCAGTCATCTAGCGGTGGCCCCGCCCACAATTGGGTAAGCCCTCCCACATCAATCACTAATTAAGAAAAGGCCTTACACACTTGCCTACAGCCCCATTTTATTTTTACTTTTTTTTTTTTTTTTTTTTTTTGGTTTTTCGAGATAGGGTTTCTCTATGTAGCCCTGGCTGTCCTGGAACTCACTCTGTAGACCAGGCTGGTCTCGAACTCAGAAATCCGCCTGCCTCTGCCTCCCAAGTGCTGGGATTAAAGGCGTGTGCCACCACCGCCCAGCTTTATTTTTACTTTTAAAAACTTCTATTTACATCCCTATAGAAGCCCTCCTCTCTCCTCCCAGTCTCCCCCCCCATGTAGGCTCCTCCCCTTCTTCTCTGAGAATGGGGAGTCCCCCATACCAACCTACCCTGGCACATCAAGTCACTGCAGGACTAGGTGCATCCTCTCCCACTGAGGCCCGACAAGAGCCCAGTTAGGGGGAACAGGATCCACAGACAGGCAACAGAGTCAGGGACAGCCTGCCTCCAGTTGTTGCTCCCCCACATGAAGACAAATCTGTATATTTCTATATATATGGGGGGGTCTCAGTCCAGCCTGTCTATGCTCTTTAAATGATGATTCAGTCTCTAAGAGCCCCCCAAGAGTCCAGATTCATTGACTCTGTTGATTTTCTTGTGGAATCTCTTTCCCTTCCAGGTCCCTCAGTCCTTCCCCCAACTCTTCCACAAGACTCCCTGAGCCCCCTCTAATGCTTGGCTGTATGTCTATGCATAGGCACCTGCTGGGTGGAGCATCTCAGAGGACAGTTATGCTACACTCCTGTCTTCAAGCATAACCGAGTATCGTTAATAGTGACAGCCTCATCTCACGGAGGTGTTTTCTCAGTCAAGGCTCCCTCCTCTTAGACAACTCTGGCCTGTGTCAATAAAACTAGCCAGCAGAATGCCTGCCTAGACTTCAGGAAGACACTGCTCATGCCTTGTGCTGGATCTCAGCAGCACAAGAAACGAATGAAAGACTATATTAGTTATTTTCCTATTGGTGTAATAAAACCCCACAATTAAGACAACTTATAGAAGACAGGGTTTATTGGGGGCTTATGTTCCAAAGAGATAAGAGTCCATCTCCATGATGGTGGGAAAGCTTGACAGCAGGCTGGCGGGATGGCAGGAACAGCTAAGACTTCGCTTCTCATACCACAAGCAGCAGGCAAAGAGATATTAAGCCGGGGATGGTTTTTTGAAACCCAAAAGCCTGCCCTCAGTGATACACTTCTTCTAGCAAGACCACACTTCCTAATCCCCCTCCACACACACCCCTAACACTGCCAGTAACTGTGACACTGTATTCAAATGCCTAAGAATACAGGGAACATCCCATTCACACCACCACAGAGACTCTCAAGGTGCCTTGAACCCATCAGGGAAAGGCTGGTTATGTAAAACCGTATTTGTTTATGAATCAGTGTCAGAAGTGGAACCCCTAGCTTCAGGAACCAATTGCTTAGTCTCTAAAATGGCAGGTGGGCCTTGGGAATCAACCTTTAATGGTTTGAATGTGAAATGCCCCGGATAGTCTCAAGTGTTTGAACACGCAGGCCCCAGATGTGACATTATCAATGGTGGTGTTTTAGAAGGTTATAGAAACTCTGGGACTGTGGCCTAGCTAGAAGAAATGAGCTGCCAGGGGTGGGACTCGAAGATAATATCTACATCCTGGCTCCAGCCTGAGCTCCTTGCTTCCTGATCTGAGAAACTTCAGCAGCAAAGAGTTCCCACCACTCTGGACCGGACCACTCCACCAAGTCTTCGTTGCTGTGATAAAATTGTGAGCCAAAACAAACCCCTCTTCCCTTGAGTTTTTTCTGTGCTTTGTTGCAGTAATGAGAAGAGTAATTGCTATAAACTACAAGATCTATCAGAGGGAACCAGAGCCCGGGCCAGTGGCTTCAGGAACAACTGTGCATACAGAGAAGAGAGTTCTTTGGCTGGTTCAGAAACACACATACATCTTAACAGCCATTATAAAAATAACTTAGAAATATACTTAAAGAAGTGTAAAATGAAGTGTGAAAATGATAATTAATATCCTAGAGTTAATTACATGCATATGAGTGTATCATTCCTTCTTCGAATAGGTGACAGTTTTTTACACAGAGCAAGGAAAGCATTAACCATAAAGGGAAATATTAGTAATTAGCATGCACCTGACATAAACATAGGAACTGCCATTCACTTTAAGAAAGTCAAAAGGTAGGGCTGGGTGGTTCAGTGGCTAAGGGTACCTGCTACTCTTGCAGAAGAAGAACCAGGTTCTTTTTCCTGCCCCCACATGGCAGCTCACAACCATCTCTAACTCCCTCTCAGGGCATCTGATACATTCTTCTGGCATCTGCAGGCACTGCATGCACCCATACAAGCACTCTGGCACACATGTATATACATAAAATTTTAAAAACTTAAAAATAAAAAATAGAAAGATGTGTTAAGAATATAAGTAAATATTCATAATTTATTTAACTAAAAATATGGGAAGAAAATCTATATGATATTATGAAAATAAAAACTTAAGACAAAACAGTTCCTCCCTACACACACACACACACACACACAAACACACACACACACACACACACACACACACACACACAAAACACCTTAAATACATATCAGTGCAAAGTCTTTTTCTTTATCCCATAACTGAGCAGTTGTATTGACTCTCAGCTGAACTCTGCCCAGTGTCTTCCTGGACTCCAGCCTGCTGCCGAGTGGAAATAAAAGCCTGTTTCACTCTGAGGGTCATCTAACCCTTAGGTGCAGACTTCACAATGAGGCCTTGGCTAGGCCAGTTATGACACGGGGAAGTGCTTTTAACTGTGCCTTGAGCTCCCATTAAACTGTCTCAGATACAAACTCCAGGCGGTAACACCTCCTGTCCTAACCTATTGCCGGAGCATGATTAAGGAGTGGGAAACCCGCTTTCAGAGGTATAAAAGCCAGAAAGATGGACATCCAAAGACTCAGGAAGGGACCACAGCCGAGGGAGAGCAAAGTAATAGAAAGCCATCCAAGATCACCAGCGAAAGCTATCCCTGGATAGTTCAAGATTTCCCACGATGCAAAGAAGACCTCTGTACTATAACACCTTTGGGGTAAGTATGATTTGGGTACCCAGTCCTTTCCTAGGTGGCCTTGGCCTAGTTAATGTAGAACCACCGTCTGTGAGCTTTTCACCATGAGAAGAGACTAGCAAGGTCTTGTCTAGAGCTTTCAGTCATTGGCCCTCTGTCTTCTAGGATATGGACGGCATTCTACAAATCAGACCCACGCTTTGCCCTTGGAAAATACTCCCCAATGGAACAAGAAATTCTAGTAAGTGCCCTCAAGTTTTCATGGACAGAGGTTTCTCTGGAGTCTGCTTGCAGAGATAGGGGGATCCCAGAGTTAAACATTCACAAAAACAGACATTTCCACAACAGCTCATATTGGCTGTGTCTAGTGGTGGATTCCATTCTCTGAATGTCCCAATCGGGAGTACAGCCATAAGCAGAGCTTAGGAAAATGGCTCAGTGGATGAGTACACTTGCTACACAAGCATGAAGACCTGAGTTTGAGTCCTTTGCAACTATATAAAGATGCCAGGCATGGCTGTGTGTGACTGCAACCCTGGCCCTGGGGAGCAGAGACAGATGGACCCTGGAGCTTGCTGGTCAGCTAGCATAAACAAAATGGCAAGCTTCTAGTTCAGTGAGAAATTATGTCTCAAAGGCATATGCAGGTAAGTGATGAGGGAAGGAAGACACCTAATGTTCTCTTCTGGATCCTGAGTGCATATGCATAGGGTATGCATCCTCTCCCACATGTAAGCAACACACACACACACACACACACACACACACACACACACACAGAGAGAGAGAGAGAGAGAGAGAGAGAGAGAGAGAGAGAGAGAAGGATAGCTGTAAATGGAAATAAATTATGAAACCGCCATTTCTTCCCTGGTACTATGTTGTACTTTGAGTGTGACATGTCTCTCATAAACTCATGTGTTTTAATACTTGGCCTTTTAATACCACACAAGATCTGCCCAAGATGGTGCCCATCAACAGTCAGTCACAGTGGGGGAGGGGCTCATAAGACCTCAGTCCTCCCTCAGCAGTTGACGCTAGGGGCGGGGGCAGGGGTGGAGGCAGGGTTTGGGGTGGAGAAGGAATCGTTTCTTCAGTGGTGTAACCACTGGTGAGTTGCTTGTGACCCAAATTAAATTGTAACATGAATTAAAGTTGGGGGGTGTCACAAAACAACAAAATACACAATGAGAAAGAGAGATAGAATGGAAGAAAAGGAGGGAAGGAAAAAGTGGGGGAAAGAAGGGAGGAGCCATGAAAGCATGTAGTGGCTGAAATGCTCACTATATAATCTATGAAACTGTCAAAAATGAAAATCCAGGGACTGGAGAGATAGTCTACACTGCTCTTGCAGAGCTCAGTTCCCAGGACCCAAGTCAGGTAACCTACAACTGTACATAACTGTATCTCCAGGGACCCTCTTCTGGCCTCCACAGTCGCCTGGACACACATGTACATACCCCGCCCCCACAGACACAAATATACATAACTAAAAACAAAATTAATCTTTTTTTTAAATCAAGACATTAAAAATAATTAAAAATAAAATCAGTGATAGTCACAAACGAGAATGAAAACCCAAAGCTAAGGTGGCACCGCAAACGCGGAGTAAAGATGAAGCCACTGGGCCCTCAGCTCGTCTTCCAGGAAGTGGCACAGTTCTGAGAGGTCATGGAACCTTTAGGAGGTGGGAACCTTTAGCTAAAGAATGAAATGAGTCACTGATGGGATAAGGCTTCTGGTCTTTGGCCTGGCCTTGGTTCCTGTCCTGATGATGATGTCATCTGAGAGGAGGGCAAGCAGCTTCATGTACCCACCATCACAGAACCCTCTGCCACTGTGCCTTCCTTACCATGATGGATTATGTTCCCTCAAAGTGTGAGCCAGAGTAAATGTTTCCTCCCTTATACACACACGGCAGGCACGCACGCACGCACGCACGCACGCACGCACGCACGCACGCACCTACGGTTGCTCTCATACACCATATCTTCTAAGGCTTCCCAATAACCTTCGTAAGGTCAATAAAATTACTCTAAATTTGTAGAGGATGAAAGGAGAACCAAGCTTTGAACCCAAGCCTATTTAACTCTCAACATCTGCCCTCTTTCCAGTTTACAGAGATTCGAATGCTCTTAGCAGCAAAGGGAGAACCAAGCACTAGCTACTTCTCATGGCCGGGGCTGCCCACCTCTGGGTATTGAGATTTTTAACCGTCTTTTTTCTATCTCCAGCAACTGGGTGGCGTTCACACCATAGCAGCAAGAAGATTTTTGGCTGACAAACACTACAAAGAGTGGAGGATGCTGAGGGAACTCCAGGAGCAGTCTGCAGACTACAAAAAGGCCATAGAGTTGGGAAGACACTCTTCTACTTGTGCTGTGTGTGGACCCCCAGAAAAAATATGGACAGCGAAGGTGTCTGTGCCTGCAGAAAAATTCCAAACACCCTACCGAGAGGTAATCGGTGCCAAGAAGCATGTCAAAAGAATGCAACTGGCAAGAACCCTGGGAAACAAACCGTTTTCTACATATTTGGACAGGCTCAGGAGTGTCACACTGCACTCTGGAGCAGATCTGGGTTCCCTGGAAACATACAAGCCCAGTGAAGAGGGAGAGGATGATGACAGGAATAGCAGTGATAAAGTCAGTCAGGGGGAGAAAGGGGAGGGCAAGTTCGAACCCACAAAAACACGAGAAGTTACACTGAATGTGGTTTTCAAGTCAGAAGAAACCAAAAGTTGTGTAGTATGCCATCGAAATGATCGGAAACCCTTCCTTCCTGTGAAGAGACCGGAGCGGCACATCACGGGCCTCACCAACAGAAACCTCTTCCCTATCACTGGCTTTCCTGGAGACCTGATGCTCATGAACCAGGATTTTATATCGAAGGGAATCCACCCAAATGACGCCATTAAAATCTACTGGCTGCCGGAAGAGGTTCCCTTCAAGGCACCCAAGCAAAGTCCTCCTTGCTGCCCACATTGAAGCTCTATCTAGTTCTGAGCATGAGCAAGTGTTCTGTTGTTCCTTTCTCCTGCACAGTGTGCCCCAGGGTCCTTCCTCTCTGCCCTTCTGAGCTCCTTGGCTCCTGCTATGTCTCTACAGTGTCTCCAGGATGAGACTCTGTTGCAGAGGCCTCCTTATCTCCAAAAGCCCTGGAGTCTTAGCTACCACCCTCGCCACAATCCCTGGTTTTAAACAATAGGCTTGCCCCAACTGGCTACGCTGGTTTTTTGATCACAGGCATTCATTGAAAAACTGAAGTTGCCCATCAAAAGCTGAGTCCTGGCAATGAGAAAGCAATCCAGATGTGAGTGACAGGGAATAGATTCTCAGCCTCCTCCAAGATATCTTCTGGCTCAGCACGAGCATAGACAAGAACTTCATTCAGTTCTAGGACAACTGGAGCAAACGAAGACCTTTCCCTCCAAAGACCAAGCTCTGGTACTTCCTGCATGTTCCTCAGTACACCACATATGTGCCTGGCGCCCCTGGAGGCCAGAAGAGAGTGTTGGATCCCCTAGCACTAGAGTTAGAGATGGTTGTGAACCACCACGTGGGTGCTGTGAATCAAGCCTGGGTCCTCTGGAAGAGCAGCCGGTGCTCTTAACCACCAAGCCATCTCTCCAGGCCCTTTTTGGTTTTGACACAGGACCTCAGTAAATTGTCCAGAGCTTCTGCCTTGCCTTTCCAAGTAGCTCAGATTATAAACAGATACCACCAGACCCAGTTTATAATCTGGTTTTGACTGGTAAAAAAAAAATAAAAGAAATTCAACACTCCCTGCCAAAAAATACATTCACATTTGTGCTCGTGCACCTGCGCGTGCATGCGCGTGTGTGTGCACACACACACACACACACACAAACACACACACACACACACACACACGATCACATTCACATGTATACATACCCATAAAGAAGTCATCTGGCCAATAACAAAGGTATTATTCTCCTCTTTGTCCCTTCCTTCTCTAGCACTAAGTGGGACACTTTCATTTGGATGAGAATCTCTTGAAGCTTATCTACCATGGGATTTCTTTGTATTGAGCAAGCTACAAAATTCTGAAGTTGAACAGGGAGTGGAGGGTCTTCAGGGTATAGAGAGTGCTCATGAATTACACACTATCCTTGTCAACAATACCCAAATGAAAGCTACAGACATTCGTCCAGAGCTGGGCCTGGCTCCAGCAGCAGGGACAACTCAGTTTGGTGGCTTGAGGCTATTCATGGGACACTACTAAAATCTGTCTCCTCCTCTCCTGGAATGACACTGGCCACAGTGAAGTTTCCGGAGGTTCCCTGGGTGGTCTAGAAAAGAAGGGTAAAGTGCCTACAGACAAAATCCCATTTGCCTTTCTCCACAGGGCTCTGGGGAAACAGTGGTTCCTATTTTACTATTCTAGAAGTCTCCATCTCCAGTAACTAGTTGACCATGGTCCATGATGACTCCATGCTTGAAGAGGTTCCAGCCTCCTCTACTACATTAAATGGCCTTGAACCTGGAGGTGAGACAGTCAAGAAATCTCTGAGCCTAAAAGCCTTGCCTACATTCACTAGATTTCAGTGTCAGAACTGGATTCAGGTCCCACTACCCTGACTGATTGATCCAAAACCCTTTGAATGTGCCTGGAACAAAGGCACAGAAACAAGCCCAGGTGTAACAGCAGAGAGGTTGCAGGAGCTGGCCCCTTGGGAGTGGCGTTGTCCAAATGGACAGACATGTGTCTCCACTTATTACATATCAGACTAGAGTCCTTTTGGTTCATTCCCAAAACACTGTCCATGGTTACAAAGTCTACTGTACAAGCCCTTGTGGAACAGTCTAACAATACAATAAACAAAAGGGTTATATATAGCTCCCCATCCCTCTCTCACGCTCAGGATACATCCAGGATAATCCAGACTATATCCACACACAAGTGTTTGTACATAAGTGCTCATAGCAATTTCTAAAGTAGAAATAACTAACAGGTCCATCTGGTGATGGGTAAGGTGATGGTAACGTTCATGCAAGAACATGTTTTTCAGGTGTGTGAAAGATTAAGAACTGCTCAAGATCCAATCATGATTAAATATAGAAGTATCATGCCAAGTGAACGAATCCAGTCCCTAAAGACCACACACTTTCCGATTCTATTTATTCAAAATACCATCAGAGTTAAATTTAGAGCCAGAAATGAGGTTCATGGTTATTGAAGGTTTGGAGTGGAGGTGGGAGCAGATGAGTAGGTTTGAATGGACTTGGCATTTCTCTTGAAAGTGATAAGGGTGTTCTATGAAGGTGTGGTGGTACTGGACTGCTCTGCCAACCATCTAAAGATCGCTGGATCGTATGCCTAAGTGAGTTGATTGCATGGTATGTGATTATGTATCAATAAATCTGGCATATAAGGGGTTAGTGGCCATGAATGACATGGTTAATTTACTGAAACAATAGCGGCAGAGGAAAAATACTGCACATGTGGTCAAAAACAACTGGGTCCCTCCATTCCCTCCATCTGTATTTCTCTAACAGCTGGCCTGAGCTCTTCTGAAGAGGTAGAGAAGGAAGGACCCAAGGCCAAGTAGGGTGGGTGGGGGTGGGGGAGACTCCCTTCTCCTCTCCCAGTGGTAGATGAGCCCCACAACAGAGCAGTTCTAGATCTTAGGCTTCCCACCATGCCTATCCTCTGCTTCCACAATGTTATGTCTTTAGAGCAGGGCTTCTTAACAAGGTTGGATTTCAAGTCCTTACTCCTCACAGTGTTTGACAGCTGTAGACACTGTCCTGGGATGAAGACTGTGCTATGTCATTTTGACCTGAGAAAAGAGCAGGTTGAGCCCATAGCAAAGTCACCACTGCCTCCAAGCAGGACCAAAAAGGTTATAAGGTTAGGGTTAGGATTATGGGGTTAGGGTTAGAGGATTAGAGTTAGGGTTAGGGTCGAGGGTCGGGGTCAGGGTCAGGGTCAGGGTCAGGGTCAGGGTCAGAGTCGGGGTCGGGGTCAGGTACAGGGTTAGGATAGGGTTAGGGTCCGGTTTGGGTTTAGGGTTACACAGTTTAAAATTCATCCCTCAGCGAAATACTGAGGTATCGGCCTATTCAATCAGACACAAGCTCCAGGCGTCTCACCCCATAAGACCCAAACAACCAAGACACTGTAACTTTTAATTGTCTCCTGCCTGTCTGCCTATTCAGAAAACCTTCCATGAAGGCAGTATCTTAGAATACCCATGCAGTCTCTCTAACTGCCCCTACTGTAGCTGTAACACCAAGGATCTAATAAAGTTACACCCCCCCTTTTTGTCTGGGTGATTTCTTTCACAACCCACGAATCACTGGCCTATCACCCATCTCCCTGTTTGGCCACAAGGTCTGGAGACATTTTTCGTGTCACAACTTAGGGCTGTGTGGTCCTGTATTTTGCCTCTCCTCTGGTGGTGTCTGGATACAGCCCACAAGCTTTCTCAGGTAGGGCAGGGAATCAGCAGTCTGGGTTTCCCTTTGGTGCATCAGAGTACTGCTGTATGCCAGGCTGGAGGGGGAAAGCAGAGTCCAGGGGTCAGGTAGGATTCTGGTCTGTGAAGTAAGTACCCAATTCCAGAGCAGGTGGAAGAAGAGAGAAGGCCTTCTTCAGGAGTCTTAGTCTCATGGTTCATTTAGGCGAGGGCAAAGGCCTTCCCTGTGGTGATTTTTGATGAAGCAACTCTCTGAAACAGTCTTAGCTTGTTCATATTTATTTGTTGGGGGTAGATAGAAACATATGCACTTTATTTGGGATGAACCCAGGTTTATATAATTTGGGGTAAGGTCATGAGAATAGCAGGAGAGGAAGGTCATTAACGGAAGACTAAAGCTATTGAGATGTCTCATTAGCATGGAGAGGGATTCCACATGCTGTGCTACATGACTGACTGACAATGGTCACCTTAGTTGAGTGTTGTGGTTACATGCTGCAGAGCAACCATAGAAGCAGGGAGGGAGCAGTCCCATCCTTGCTGTCTCGGATCTCTGAGATCTCAGGACCCTCTACTTCCCCTGTTCTTATGCCTGTCTGGTGGAATAGTCCACATGTCTCACAGAGATTCGAGTCAGAAATGTTGCTGGCATCTTGAAGGAAGGGGCCGGAGACCCTCATAGAGGATGGGGTGAGGAACCAGGTTGGAACACTGTCTGCTGCTCAGTATTCAACAGAGATTCTGCTTCTGCAACTCAGCCTCCAGGCCATGACTAATATAAAGCCCAGGCTTTCAACCATTTCCTCTTCCTACTCCGGAAACCTTCCACCATGTCTGTCTTCTTCCTTCTACTCTCCATGCTGTACTGTGGCAAGAACAAAGCTCTGCGATTTTGTCAGATGTGCCCAGGTAGAGCAAATGCTGAGAGAAAGTAAAGCCTTCCTCCTGGGTCCCAGCCCAAGGATCTGGCATCCCCTCCATCTGTCAAGCCTGATTCCCTGCTCTGCAGCAACATACCCACAAGCTTGTGGCTGCCTGGGGAGAACAAAAGGACTGTTTTCCAGGGGTACTCAGAAATCAAAGTCTTTGGTATTCCATGTCACAATATCCTCTTGGCAGAAACTTCTGAATTAGCCTCAAGTTTCTGAGGATTTGTTTTCCCCCAGACTCTTTGTCCTGGCTACACTGTTTCTAAAGGTTCCCTAGTCTCTCATACCTCTTCTGTGAGTGTGTCTTCCTCTTCCCTACAAAACTTGAAACAGTGTATCTGTGCAAACCTGCGGACAGCATTCACGCCATCGGCACCACCCATCTGGTGTCAGTCTGTGTTGACCCAAGGCTACCTTACTCCCCTCCCTAGGGCCCTGACTTTCATTCCACAGGGATGGGAATGGCTTCAAATGGAAGGGCTGAAGAGCATGTTGTAAGTAGCCTCCTCTGCATGGTTCTCCTCTATGGTTAACAGAGAATCCAAGTTTGTCCAGCTGTCTATCTCTACCCCACTAGCCAATGTTCCCAGGAGGAAACAATCCAAGCCCTGCTTGGAAACTAGCCCGAGAACAATGCAGACAAGAGATAAGTGATGGCCAGGAGTCTCACCATCTGCATCGATGACTAGTGCAAACATGAACGTGATGGACCCTGGAACGAGTCGAAGTGTGATGCAGAGGGGGGCGAGAAGAGCTGCTCCCCAATTGCTGCCCGCCAAGAAGGAGGTCGGCTCTTAGAGCAGGCAGAGCGAGGATGGGGCATGGAAAAATGCCAGGGCATCTAATTGCTGTCAGTCTGCCACCTTTGTGTGACATTTCAGAAGTCGATCCTGCTTCTTCTTTAAACACATCAGAGACTGGCTTTCTAAGACCTGCCACTGCAAGGAGTCATAAATACCTAAAGTGCCTGCCTCTTAGAGAGTCAGATGAACACAGCCTGCTATGGCTGGCACTCCCAGGTTGAGAAGACTGTCTCAGCTTGTTCTCTCTGGGAGATGCTAATAGCTTGGGCAAATGGTTACAAATCACCTTCCAGGTGTCTCTGATAAAATATATTCAGTCTATAGATAGACAGACAGATAGATATTGGGGGTGGGGGGCTAGCTCTCTTCAGTTGTGCTTTACTAAAATCTCCAAAGCAGTCACAGCTGCCAAAAATCTCATCCAAAAAAGTAACAAGATCAGAGAGAAATATTCAAAACATTCTACTCCAAGAACACCTATCCTGAAGAGTTACACAGAACCATTCCTAATGTCTTCCCAGACTTTGAACTCCACCGCCTTGGCTTTCAAAAATCCAACCATGGAAGACCAAGACACAGCCCAAATCAATGGACCATATCTTAACGGCACCCACAGTGCCGTTCTCCATCGCAACAAATAATCGTAATGCTATTCTGAGTAATTATTGCTACTCTTGGGTACAAACTCAGAAACCCAAGTGATATCGACCCGGTTGCCCTAAAGACTTGGTCCTCAGTAAAAATATCCACAACCCTACGAAGATTAATCAATGTCCTGGTTGTCCTTCTATTTCCCCTTAGTATTCTATGGTAATTGCAACATGATGCAGCACACGTGTATAAATCCACATGCATCCCTCCATGTTCCCTCCACTTCAAATAAGCCCGTTTCTTATCATTTGGTAAATTCTCTTCCTGGCAAGGGACACCACTTTTAGCTTTTAAATCAGCTATTACTGAGAAAGCTTTTTCCCTCGCAGCTTCTAACAATCTAACTCGAAGCCTATTAAAGGTTGTTTCAGTTATTTTTGATATTCTGTGGAGAGTGTGAGGTACCCTTCCCTGCCTAGAGGGGAAATTTCCCCTCTTTGAACCTGAAATGCTTTCAAAGAGGAGAGATATTGCCTTTCAAGAGTTATAAAGCTGTCCTGTTCTTAAGAGCCATGATGGTATCCAAAGGCCCCTAATGCACAGAAAAGCATTAGCCGCTTACATCTCTGTCTTAATGAGTACCTCGCTCAGACCTATCCGAAGGTAAATGTCACAACCTTAGGAATTATTTCTCTCAGTGTGGGAAAAAAAAGTCAATCTGGCTTCCACACTGTCCTTTCTATCTATAGTGAGCCTGCATATGCGTTGGGTGTGAGAATTTAGAGATCTCTTATTACTGTTCTCAAGGTTAACACAAATCCCATCTGTATTTCTGCTGAAGGACTTATCACTTAAGAGTAGGAGACAATTACAAGCAAGATGGTAGAATAGGACATCCCTAGCTCTTATTTCCTCCCATAAAAACAATGTAGTAACTATGAAAAACTGAGTCTGACATGTTCCCCCTCAGACTCATGTGGCCCCCAGTTGTTATAGGGCCAGGCTGGAGGGAGTGGGTTACTGGGGACTGGGGCAAGCTTGCCTTTTGTCTTGCGTAGGTTTACTATTGTTGTGATGAAGCACCATGGCCAAAAGCAGGCTAGGGATGGATGGGTTCATCACTATTTACTATCAAAGGAAGTCAGGACAGGAACTCAAACAGGGCAGGACCCTGAGGACAGGAGCTGACACTGAGGCCATGGAGAGGTACTACGTACTGGCTTGCTCCTTGTGGCATGCTCAGCCTGCTTTCTTATAAAACCCTGGACCACTGGCCCAGGAATATCCCCACCCACAATGGGTGGGATCTTCCCACAACAATCACTAACTAAGAAAATGCCTTACAGGCTGGCCAATAACCTGATCTTTATGAAGACATCTTCTCAATCGAGGTTCCCTCCTCTCAGATGACTTTTGCTTATGTTAAGTTGATAGAAAACTAGCCAGTACACACTTGAAGGTTATGGCTAGCCCCTCCTCTGGGTCTGTTTTCTGCTTCCTGGTCTGGGAGCCACCAGTATATAGTGTGTCGCTCCTCTTGCTGTATCTTCACACCATGATGAACTGAGTCCCCAGAAGCAGTGAGCAAAATAAGCCCCTTGTCCATGAGCACATGTCATTGGGACAAGAATAGAAACCGAAATGTCTCAGGTCTGAGGTTCAGGGGACACTGTAGTAGACTATCATTTTGAATAAGATTCATTGGGAAAATTATTAACCTTATGGGCTTACAAAGAGACAGACGAGATGGCAGGGGATCTAAAAGGAGTGTTTTAGTTTGCTTCTCTGCTGCTGTGATAAACAGCATGACCAAAAGCAACTTGCAGAGGAGAGGGTTTATTCAGCTCACAGGTTAAGAGTCCACCATCTAGGAAAACTGAGGCAGGATCCTGCAAGCAGGAATCAAAGCAGAGGCCATGAAAGAACACTACTTACTGGCTTGATCCTCATGGTTTGCTCAGCCTGCTTTCTTATACAGCCCAGGAGCACCTGCCCAGGGGTGGCACTGCCTACTGTAGGCTGAGACCTCCCATATCAATAATCAGTAAAAAAAAAAAATACTTTGCATTTGATACAGGCATTTTCTCAATTGAGGTTCCCTCTTCCAAGACAACTGCAGCTTAAGTCCAACTGACGGAAAACCAAACCAGCCAGGAGGTTCTGGCCCATGATGCAGAGTGGCTGTCCCTTCTGATAGATCTCAGAGGAAAGGAGAGGCTTCCAGACAAGTGGTTGATGAGTGGGCCACAATAGGGGCCACACTCTTGATTCCTGGTGGCAGGGAGAGGGGAATTTCTAGGAAGGAACATGTGACTCTGAGGGTGTGGAGGAGGAGGAGGAAGAGGAGGAGGAGGAGGAAGAGGAGGAGGAAGAGGAGGAGGAGGAAGAGAAGGAAGAAGAAGGTACACCCATTATACAGTGGGGGATGTGATGGAACCTGGTAGTCCCCTGACACCCCAGAGTCTGGCAACTTGAGATCTGTAAACTTCCTTGGGGAAGTAAGAATGACCTGGGCTTCCCTCCTGGAGTCTGTCCACCTGAGGAGTCTGGGATGAGGCTGGGGTGGGGAGTTGGGGGGGGGGAGGACATGTCGAGATTCGAAGACATAGCTATAAGGCTAAAGGGAGAAAGAGGCTTCTTCAGGGGGACATGGCAACTGCCTCTAAAACCAGCACTTGAGAAGGTGAAGGCAGAGCAAGCTGGTGGTCTAGAGCAGCAGAATTGGTGAGCTCCAGTTTCAGCGTGAGATCCTACCTGTGTAAAGTGGAAAGCTGTCAAGGAAGACATCCAAAGTCTCTCTCAGAGAGTGAGAGAGAGAGAGCAAGAGAGTGAGAATGGGGGAGGTACCTAGATGCACACCATTCAAATAGGAAAGGAGGAAGAGAGGGAGGGAGAAAGGAAGGCCAGTAACAAAATAGCACTAATGTTGATCTGTAGCGCCCTCTTGGCTCCACCACTGGGATGGCAAGAGGGTGATAGGGTGCCAGTGTCTTCTTGGAAGGGACTGGAAGGCAAGCAAGACAGCTCAAAACAGATTTACTGAGTTCTGTTCTTTTACTCACTGTGTGTCTGTCATTCATTTGAGGGTGTCGCCCAACACAGAGCCACTGATCTCTAAGCAGGTCCACATCTGCTCAGATCTAGTCACAGACTGGGTCTACGTTACTCTAGACTGCTGAAAACTCCAGGCTAGCCCACACAGAGTGACCCATCAGGACACTTCTTGATGTCCCCAGGCTGGGACATGAACATGAAGACCAGAAGATATGCCATGGTCTCCTTGCTCCTTTGCATGCTGGAAGGGTGTGTGTGTGTGTGTGTGTCCATCCCATGAGCTATCTCATAGGAGCTGAAGTCTCATCAAGGCTGGTGATGGGTAGTTCCCGGTCATCTCTTGCCAGAGCTGGCAGCTAACCTTCTCTGGCCCTTTGTCCTAAGGGGTCTCACCTAACTCTAGCAGCATGTTTATAGTGAGGATCACACTAGCAGTTACCTGTTGGGGTCTGTGTTGGCACTGCCAACACAGTACTTAGAGGTCGGGGTCTGCCAGCCTGGATACCTGGCTATATTTCTTTATCTTCTATGACCATCTGTCACATTTCTCCCGGGAGATGTCATGCAAACAGGACTCCTGTCCTAGGCATGGGGGTACCCGCCTCTGACCCTCCCCAGCCCGTAGCCCTGAACATTGTGCCACAGATGGAAAGTTGAAGAATCTTGGAAGGATGTGGGTGATCATTCTCTTGAAGGTTCTGAAGCTGCAAAGTAGAGTCCCTTGCCCTTTTAGCATTTCTGTGGCCGTGTCACCAAAGGTGTCTGCCTGACTTGAGGGAATCCAGTATGTGGGTGAGCCTGTACACACAATGACCAAGCAGACGCTTGCCATGAGAAAGATTCTTTATATTTAGTTTGCACTGTTGTAAGAAAAGGCTGACATCGACACTACAGTCGTCTATATATGGGGTAAAGGGAAATTCTAGCTAGAGAAAGCATGGCTGCCACCAGTGTTTGGCTCACAGTCGCCTGTGATTATAGACACTGGTCCCATTCTCCTATGACATTCTTCACAGCCTTTAGCCTGTAGATCCTGGGAAAACTTGGCCTCCACCTTTCTTCTTTGCCATCTCATCATGCTTGGCCATGCATTTGTGCTAAGGAAAGCCTTATAGCACAAGTCACCTTGTATCTGGGTGCCAAGTGTTAGACCCTCACGTCTTCCATCTTCTCTGGGAATCTGTGCACATGGAGCCAATGTCTGGGTTGTTTTGCTTCACATCTTAGTACTTGGAGGTTGGCCACGGGCGATACGTGTCCTCCTTCCCAGTGTGAAGGCTGCCACAGCTAGGACCATGGCCAGGAAGACTCCACCAAAGACGGCTGCAGTGGGGTAGACTGCCTGGGAGCTGGCTGGCTTCTCCACATCCTCCACTGCCAAGTCTGAGGGAGAACAGAGAGTGAGATGAGAGAGTGGGAAAAGAACACAGCCAGAGAAGGACACCTCGAGGAGACAAGGAACAGGGTGGCCCTTGTCAGAACCTTCCAGTAGGGAGGAATTCAGACAATGGGAAGGGGAAACTGAGGCTACTGGTATTCCAGGTAGCAGCTGTGTGTTGGTCTAGAAAGACTTGCTCCCTGTTGTCTTGCCAGCCAGTGGCCAGTTAGGGAGGGTTTTAGTGGTTACTCGGATCTGGGCTTTGGGTCTGAGAACAATTCTGGGTCTGTAGATGAGTTGGGAGGGAGAGAGTTGTGGCATCTAAGCCAGTTGGAAAATGGTCATAAGAGTCCCAGGCCAAAGGAATCTAGGACCTGAGCTACTGTGGTGACTTTGGGTATAAAAGAAAACAGGCACCACCTGGTCCTCGCTTTGCCCGCTGTCCTTTTTTACATAGTCCTGTTTCCATCAAAGGAACCGAGCACGGGTCTGCTCTGACTGTACCTATTTATGTGCTTCCTGCCACACAACAGGCCTTTGGAAAATATTTAATGAATGAATGGGGAAAGAGTCTGGAACCAGGTGTGGGACAGAGTTACTATGGGGCATGAGGACAGGAATCTATCACAGATGGTTCCTACAGAGTAAGGGTGCCACACATATATGTTGACAATATAACAAATCCACTCCTGCCCCTATCACCCTGGCCATTGTCCCTACCTAGGTTCCTACCTAGAGGATAGGTAGAACTGACCCCAGCCTAGGCCAGAGGTCCTAGGAGTCCTACTGTGAGCATTTCCTAGTCAATACCCACAACAAAACAACACAGCAGAAATCACACCTACCACCTGGTCTAGGTGGGAAGCAAAATGACCCCTTTAGTCCTAGAACCCCCAACCTCCAACAGTCAAAATTAATCCATGCTGCCTGTATTTTCATATCCTACCCAGTTGGTTCATTCAAAACACCTGTCACCATTGTGGTGAGGCATATTACCGTTAATTACGTTAACAACAAAAACTATAGAACATTCATCAAACATCCAGGAACTTGCACCAGGGCCAAGGCAGTTTAACATACATTGCTTTAGCAAGCCTTGGCAGTCCTAAGAGACATTAACTCTCTCATCTTATAGCTGAGGATTCTGGGAGCTCCAAACCCAGAGAATCAAGCCTTCCAGGTCACAAATCCTTTGCCTACTACCTGCGTGTGACCTTAAGTCTTGGGGGAAGGCAGCAACCAGACTTAATTCATCAACTTGTGTGCAGTTTGAGTTGGTCCATAACATAGACAAAAGCATCCCAAATTCCCCCACTCCCCCTAGAATCATGGGCCCCAGTGGAAGGTAGGATCTGAGGGTAACCACCTACCGAGGCTCCTCTTTTCCTTGCTGGGGGATTGCAACTGGATGGGTCCCAGGACAACATCCACCTTTTCTTGGTAGGAGCCTACATCCCTCTTGGACCTCACTACGCAGCCTCTGTAGCACCGTGAGGAGACATCGTATGCTCGACATACCACCAGTTTACACTGCAGGTACACTGAGGGGAAGCGGTTCAGGAAGTGGAAAGAACTGAATTTAAAGCGGGAGATGCGTGGCGATGGCGAGGCGTAGGATCGGTAGGTCTCATCTCGGACGCATCTGGAAGTAAGGAGAGGAACTCGTTAGCTTGCAGAAGCATGAACTCACCTCAATCCCCCTGCACTCCGCAGTTACCCTGGCTACCTGGGCCTCCAGTGCCTCCACACACCCATTGTGAGGTGTGCATATAAGTCCCAGCAGCCCTGGTACCTCGCCAGCACGTTGACAGTTGACAGAGCAAATCACCTCCATGACAGTGAGTTAGTTCCATGGGCCGGAGTAACCAGGGAAGTAGAGAAGACCGCTCAAGTTTGGAATCCAAGAGCAGACCAAAGGTAGGACAGGAAAAAAGATGGCTTCTTCTTCCCTTTCCTTGTCACTCAGCCCTGAAAGGTGGCATTCAGATATAGGCTGAACTTCTTCTGTGTCCCCTGTCCTCTGTCTCCTAGGGCGTCTCTGCTGAACCCCTCACCAGGCCTGCCCCTGTGCAGCCACATCTCCATGATGCTGAGCTCTCTCTAAGACCCTACTCCAGTATCCACACTTCCTCTTCCCTCAGGCACCTGCTGGCAATGGAAGAAAAGCATCCAGCCAATCTACTTAAGGAATTCCACTGAGAAGCAGATGAGGTTGTCTCCAGGGCAAACCACGTGAGGCTTATAATAGCTGAAGGGATGTGCAGAAAGAGAAGCAAGAAGAATGAGTGCTTCATAGGTGGACTACCCCAAGAGTAGCCTGATTCTCGAAGAGGATTAGTTCCATGTCAGCTTTCCTTCCTCCTCCTTCCTCCCAGAGCTTCCTTCCTGTTTCTACCTTCAACTCAACTGCCCTGAAATACCAAGACTCCTTTTCTTTTCTTTTCTTTTCTTTTCTTTTCTTTTCTTTTCTTTTCT
>JADRCG010008324.1:86035-100154 GCA_019844195.1 Rhabdomys dilectus
CTTTTCTTTTCTTTTCTTTTCTTTTCTTTTCTTTTCTTTTCTTTTCTTTTACTGCAGCCCTATTAGCACGCCAAGTGGAAAGACAGCCCAAGGTTTGTTCAGAGCTGGGGCATTTGAAAGATCTGGAGTGGGAGTAGGGGTGGAGGTGAGGGTGAGGGTAGGGGTGAGGGAGCTCTGCAAAGACCAGAACTTAGAGGTACAGGCTGACCAGGAAGCTTATTCTTAGAGGCCTCTCCATGGGTGGTGCAATTGAGGACCAGCTGTAGCTAGTGAGTCTCTATGCTGCAGGCTCAGTTGGCATTACAAATGGCATGACCACAAATATGGCAAAATGTCACCAGAGTCAAGAACGAACCTATGGCAGAGAAGAACTAATTGCTTACAGGTTTGCATCTACTTCAGTCATTCCATGTCCACTCAGAAAATACTTGGTTACTGTGATGGTTTGTATATGCTTGGCCCAAGGAGTAGCACTATTTGGAGGTGTGGCCTTGTTAGAGTAGGTGTGTCACTGTGGGCTTTAAGACCCTCATCCTAACTTCCTGGAAGTCAGTATTCTGTTAGCAGCCTTCAGATGAAGATGTAGAACTCTCAGCTCTGCCTGCACCATGCCTGCCTGGATGCTGTCATGCTCCCACCTTGATGATAACGGATTGAACCTCTGAACCTGTAAGCCAGCCCTATTTAAATGCTGTCATTATAAGAGTTACCTTGGTCATGGTGACTGTTCACAGCAGTAAAACCTTAAGACAGTTACTACTTAGAGCAAGAGGAGTCTAGATAAGTCTTCTGTGTTTGCTGCCTCCAACGGGGCAGATTCAGATTGGACCAACTAGACAGATTGGAGAAGATGATTGATTCTCAGTCTGTTTACTGAACTGAGATTCATATTCAAATAGTTCCTAAGAAGAGAGGCTGTCTTCTTTGGTGTCTCAGGTTGGTGTGAGATTTAAGCCTACTGCCATAATTACTATCAGCAGTCCCATGGGACTGGGTACTGAGGCAATGGGTACTGAAGTGCCAAGGGCCATACTAGAAGCCAAGAAGTGCCATGCCCACCAGCAGAGATTACACAGTGGGGACTGGGCTTGTACACCCAACATGTCAAGCCTTCTCCAAGAGTGTAGGAGCATCACCCCTCCCCAAAGAGCCTCCTCCAGGGAGGGTAGAGCCGAGGAGATCGGTGCAGCCAACCTGGTCTCCATTGATTCAACCTTAACATGTCCTGAGCCACAACTGAGAACTTGAATTTCTAGCAGGTGGAGGATGCAAGGACCAAGCATACCTTTGCTACAGTAACCCTCTAGGCGGTCTGAATGATGAGATGTGATCTCTGAATGAGAATGATGTGATCTCTGAGCCCATTATTCTTTCTTATCTAACCTTCCCAACATCTACTTCTTGCCACTATCCCCAGGTAACTTGGGATGCAGAAAATGACCCAGAGATTTGGGTATTTTACTTTGCGTCTGCTCTCAAATCAGCAATTTTCCCCATGACACGCTCATGTTTTTAACCCTAAGACTAGAGTTTGATGACTGGAGATCTTATGCCAGTTTATAGCCGACCAGTGGAACGACCGTTGATAAGTTGTTTCACTCATCCCACATGTTAACAGGAGATGGTGCCTAGTTACCTGTCCCCTTAATCAGAAATGTGACCCAGGAAACAGTATGAGGACCCCTCAAAGGCAGAGCCATGGGTAGAAAACTATCTAAGCCTGCACCCATGGGAAGTTCAGTTAGCCAAAAATCCTCATTCCCTGAGCTTTTTGGCTACTCGTGTGTGAGTTATAAAGCAAAAGTTTACATATATCCCACACAGAAGTCCTTACCCACTCCGGATGAGATCATATGTCAAAGACGAGAAGTCGTTGGGATGTGGAGAAGCCACACAGGTGTCCACAAACAGAGCCAAAGAGGCATCAGAATGGAGGACTTCAGCCTGAAGGTACAAATTCTGGTCCAGATCCACGTAGTATGGGCTGCTGGTCACTGGATACAAGAAGGAGGAGGATGTATAAAAGGAAATGTTCACGTCGAAATTGCCATACTGGACTTCTTGGATCTCGACTGTGTTGTTGGTGATGTACATGGTGTTGAACCAGGTGTTCTGAAGCATCTTACAGCTGACATGGATGTGGAGATCCTTTCTCCTTTTGATGATGCTATTTGAAACAGCCGCTTTGAGGAAGTTTGAGTAGTTGATGGTCTCATTGTCAGCCTAACAGGTGAAAGCAGATCAGGTCAGCAAAGATGTGGGTTAGAAAGAGAGGGAGAGGACTCAGCCAGACTCCTGAGGAATCACACAGAGAAGGCACCTGTCTATTACCTAGGATGGACGTCAGCTTAACCAGCAAACTCTCCCCCACTCTCCCACATTCTCTGGCACATGGCAGTGGAGGCCATGACAATCTGCATTTGTTGCTCTTGCTTGTGGCAAAATGAGGGTGTCTGGACAGCCCTGGCCTGAAGTGTATCTGACCAAGCTCAGATTCCATGGCTCAGGACCCAGAGCAGGATGTTCTGAACTTAGTCTTTCTCAATATCCTGGTCTCATACTTATAGGGGAGGGGCTGGTGATACCAACATAGAATGCTTTCTATTTTGAGTGAATGGTGACTTCCTCAGTGTAGTGATTAGCACGGTGGAATTTGCAAGCCATATAATTTGCAGTTATAACTGAAGCAGGTCTTGACCCCTGGGGTTGAGACTCCCCCCACACCCCTCCTTAGAGCCTCATATGAACAATTGAATGAGGTCATAGCAACCCTGAGGCCATTCCTGCCTTATGTCATTGTACTATGGAACCAATCACCACTGTGACTTCCACTGGGCAGCAAACTCATAATGAGACTGGTGTCTTATGCCATTTACTATATCGGCCATCTTCTGAGAGCTGCCTTGCCAGTTAGCCTTACGCCTGGGGCCCGCAAGCATCTGAAGGAAAGGGTGGTGTCTAACAATGTCTCTTTCTTTTTTTCTTGGTGTAACAACAGCATCAGAAGCATCTGTTGGTATCTGTGAAGCAGTTGACAGGAATGAAGGGAGTGTCCCAGAAGTACTATGATAAACAGAGTGTAACAGTCAAATGGCCAAGAGGAACACATGTGAACAGTGATTCCTGGAAGCACCATGTCAGGACTGTCTAGCTACAGTGAGTTAAACACAAGCACACCATCACCAGGCTGGGTCTGTGGGGCTCTTCACAGCCTGAGTGCTGTGACTCACTTCTCCCAGTCCCTTATGCTTAGAGCCCTGTATGCTGTAAGAACAGAATTGATAGCAGGGTGACATGGACACCATCCAGAATTTAAAGCAATTGTATTCTTCATAGTGGAAAAGAAGATATGACAGGGCAGGACAGAGCACAGACAGACAGACAGACAGAGGGTGGGGAAGACACAGAGACAGATGAAGAGAATAAGCATCCTACTGTAGTCATGTCAACCATGAATGGTGAAACTCTGTTCTAATTGATTGGGACCTGGACAAGGCCTCCTGTGTTGCCAGCACTCATACAACTTACATATAATTATTTTTCAGGATAAAGAGCCTTCTACTTCTTGTCTATTGATGAGAACTCTACTTTGCATGTGTGCCTTCCAAAAAAACTAAACATAAGACAAGAGCTTTTGGGGTAACCTCGTTGACCCTTTCCTCATCTTCTCTAGCCTGATCTTTCCCTCCACAGACTGACCAGATCCTAGGGTGTGGCCAGCCTGATCAACAGAGGGCATCAGAGCCTGTGCTCCAGACCCAGGTCTGGAGAAGAACCAGCAGACAGAACTCTTGCTTTCCGTGTTCTTAGAGGAAGCACACTGTGTTTTTCCCATAAATTCTTCAAAGTTTTTAAACATTTGTATTTCAATACCAATGATGTTATAAACCACATAGGTCTTTTCAAGTTATATTTACATGAGTATATTCATGAAGTCCATATATGTCTCTCTGTGACAAAGCTCAAATCTAAATCTTATTTAAACAATCTTATTGAGATCTGGGTTCTCAAGGCCCTGGCATGTCTTTCACTGTGAAAAAGCTCATCTATTCTGTGATACCAGCCAACATATCACCCTCCCAGTGTGTGGCAGCCTGGCAGAGCCGTGATCAATCCTGCTACAGAGCACACTGGACCCACAGTTCCTGAGAATTTCTCCTTGGACACATGACTCAGCCTCTCTAAGTTTTTATCTCCTGTGATTAAGTGAGGATATGGGCTTTCTGAGGCTTTTAAAAGTTGTGTAGAAGTCTCAATTCAGTGCCTGGCATACATAACAGTTGTTGATACTATCATAAAGTCTTGGGCTCTGTACCAGGGCACCAAGAATGGCAAAGACAAATAAAATTAGCCCTGCCTCTAAGCGCTCAGTGTGGTAGGGGTTGTGGCTGTTTCATACATGTGGAAACAAGAGTGCAACGGGTGCTACCGAGGTTAATTCCAGTTAAAAAAAAGGCAGGGCTGGCACGCTGGTTAGATGCCCTCAGTGTTCTATGAAGTGCCACGAGCAAGCTTCAGCAGACTGGCTCACAAAAGGTTGAAGATGACACGGTTAATTTACAGAGCAAAATAACAAAACCAGCTGTGTGTCAGAAGAATAGGAAGGAATTCTCCTTAGCCCTTCACATGGTAGCTGGCTGATACACATTCTTCTCTGTGAGTAGCTCATCTCACCCACTAAATTCTTCTCCAAAGGAACTCCTGGGTGTTTAGACTCTCACCAGGAGATCTGAGTGACCAGATCCTCACACACAGCAGCAAGTGGGAATCCAAGGCCCACCTGGTTGGCTGAGTTCCCACTTCTCTCAGTGTGTACTGTGTGTCAGAGGAATGGGAAGGAATTCTCCTTAGTCCTTCACACAGTGCCCGGCATGTGGCGAATGCTTATCATGTGTCTGCTGCATTACGGGCATCTGAACTTGTCTGTCCTGTACATACCATAGTAAGACACACCACTTTTCCATTGCCCAAACATCCTGCCTTAAAAGTCACACCCTCCAACCTAGAAGCAGGCCACCTATGAAGACCTTTTTTTCCTATTGCACAGTCATTCTCGTTTGCTAAATTTAGTATGAATGGGGCATTTCTATCTAATAGTGATATACATAAAATTTTTGTCTAACTCTTCTGTGTTTGGCTTCTTTTTTCTTAGCAGAATGTTCCTGAGATTCTTGCCTTGTGGTGTCAGTCCTATCCTATTGGTCTATGTGGCTTTGGTCAGTGGGCCTGACCTCTCGTCATTCAATCTCCTCACTTCTAAAGTGGGGATGACAATACAAGAATACTTGTTAAGAATTTAGACATAGCCAGGCATGGTAGTATAAGTCTTTACTCTCTGGATTCAAGAGGCAGAGGTAGGCAGATCTTTGTGAATTCATAGCTAGCCTGGTCTACATAGCCGCCAAGAACTGCATGGAGAAACTTTGCACCAAAAAAATAAAAATAAGGAAATAATAAAATAACATTTGGGGAGTACAAAATGGACTCATCACAATGTCTTTCACTGACAGGATGACAACAGGGAAGTCTATGTTAAAATCGCCAAGCAAACCAAGATGGGTGACCACTCTACTAGTCATGTCTAAACCATGATGACCCATGGGTCACACTACTCAAAATGCCAAGCAGAGTCCATGCTTTTATAAGTCAATATGCAGTACTCCAGTGTAAATTTTGTAGAAGGCAATGTCATAGTATGATGTCAAAGCATTGGCCACTCAAGATATGGCAACTGAGTGAGTGTGAGTCTCAGTGGGGCACTGGCTTCCTCAAAGGCATAGCAACACATTTGACAGATGTTGGCTATTGTCAATCTCGGGTATGTAAAGTGTATTTGTATCTTTGGTTTAGGGGCCTCTGTTTCTTTAGCACATCCCAATGAAACCATAAAAATCCCAGACTAAAAATTCTCGAGCGTCTCCCGGGAGCTGTGTGGGTGGGTTCCTATTGAATGCTCCCTCTGCTGGACATAGCTATGGAAACTTCTAGGCTTCCCCCTTTTCTTCCTCTGCATTCTTCCTATTTAGCAGTAACTACAGCTACTGTACCAGAGGCTTCTGTCTCCCTTCTGATGTTCTGATTACATCCCAACCATAACTTATAGGTCCCCAGGGTTCTAGAAGCATGGCAGCCATCACTGTGATAAATCATGCTTTGGGCTGGTAAGATGGCTCAGTGGGTAAAGGAACTTGCTGCCAAGCCTAACAATCTGAGTCCTATTTCCATGACCCACATGCTAGAAGGATGACATCACAACTCCCATAACACACACACACACACACACACACACACACACACACACACACATTTTTGACTAAAGAAAGGATGCTCAATGGGAAATAGAGTGGGCAGTGCCAGGCTTACCTGTTTGGTAGTGCCACAGCCTGTGTAGGGAATTGTGAATATGACCTCCCTCTGTGTTATCTGGGGCTGACACTGGTAACTCACATTCCAACCAGGAATGACAAGATCCCTGGCAGAATAGCCCATGGACTGGAGGTAGCTTCTGCTCACACTGGCTCGCATGTGATTTGACAGACAAAGGAGATCTGAAGGACAAGAGCAGAGCATGCAGAGTCAGGATTCCAAACCCCACAATCCTCATGAGGGTCTTTCCCCAGCTAAAGAAACATAGATCAAGATGGCCAATTCAAATGGTCCACACATGACATACATGCTCAAAACAGAGTCACTATGGCTCCAAGGGTTCCTATGGCTACACTCATCCTCATCCTCAGGAATGCCCAATGAGGACACTTAGATGTATAGACTTTTCTGGTATGGACCTGGAGATAGGATTTTTAAATATTCAAAACATTTTTGCCAAATTAGCATCCTCCCATGAAGTAAAGCAACTGTATAATAAGATAGTAGTTATGTCATTAGCAATGTACTTTAGCTAAGGAGAAAGTTGATACCTCTGATTCCGACCAGTTAGAGACCGTGGATATCACCAATGTAGATATAGTTCATATAGCATTTCAAACTGGAGCCATTGAGCCTCTGTTACAGTAGCTGTTTATCCATCTTCAGACAGAAACCTAATGTATTAGGCCTCAGGACATGGCCAGTGACTCAGACTCTGGGAGAGTTCCAAAATTTCAAGCCTGGTGTCACCCACAACTCCTGGCACTGTCTTCTCAATATCTGTTGAGAGCATCATCTTATACCTTCATATTCTTTGCCAACTTCAATAAGGCAAGTACAACTCTCACCAGCCAATGCTGGCCCTTGGCCCTCTTTTGAACATCCAGAGTCCCAAGACTCACTACACAGTCTCTCTCAATTGACAATGAATGAGCTCAATCACAAGGACCACAGTTGTCCTAACATTTTATGTTATAATCCCAGGATGAAGGCATCACCGAGGAGCAGAAGGCTCTCGGTGATGTCCCCAGTCCTAACAAGCCTTTGTTCTAACAAGGGAACTTACTGGTGGTGGTATTGTCAAAGACTGAGTAGTAGTCAGCCTGGAACCCTCTTCGGGTAATACTGTAATCAGTGATGAAGCGAATTGACATGAAGTTGGATCTTGAAGTGAAAGAGCCCACGGTCCCATCACAAACCCGGGCAATGAGAGGTGAACTGTGGTGGGGGCCATCGAAAATCTCTATATAATCATAGCTGCAGCCCCCTTCCAGCCTGGAGAGACAAAAAGAGCAATTGACGAGAGCTCAGGCCTCGGTAACCTTTGCCATGGAAATCCTAACCAGGTTCGTTATTTGAAAGAATAGAGGACTTCCTTAAATCCAGGGGAATTCATCTTGCCAAGACTGCCATGGCTTGTCTTCATACTGCCCTCTAAGGTCACATGTAAGAGATCTATAAACTCTCTCCCTGACTGCCCTTTAAATCAACACAGGAAGGTCACAAGAGAGATCTTGATTTGTCCCTTCAAAGTGCATCCTGGTCCTTTCCAGAACCAGCAAGGTTGGAGTGGTAGGGACGAACAGCGAAAAGAAAGAAACTCAGGACCTCTGTAATGCTCAGGCTTCTCAGCCTCTAAACACTGCTCACTGCATACTGAAGAGGGTGCTGATGATGTCACATGGAGCACTGCATGGGGACAATGTAGTTCATGAAAGGTCACAAGCAGTGGACACTGCTGTTGGGGTGCTAGAGAATACTGGCATAGTTTCTTGGCCATCTGGGCCACTCGCCTCCCAGAATGATGTGTAGAATAGTGGGCTCTTGTAGACATCTCCTCTGCTCGAGAGCATTTTCATTTGTAAGCATGTGAGTGATGGGGAGTCTGCTGAATGCAGCAGTGATACCAGCACCCTGCTTCCTGAGGACTCACAGAAAGAAAGGGCTCGATGAGGAAAGGTCTGTACAAAACAGGCACACTCGTATGTTGTGCTCCTGAAACTGTCATTACTCAAACCACAGATCCTCCCTCTCGCTGAGAATGCTCTAAGTATTTTCAAAGGCTCTGGTGACCCCCTGATCAACAAGATAAGGAGATGAGGAAAGCAGGCATTCCAGCCCCTTCTTTTGACTGAGGCTTAGGGAAGTGGTGCCCCAATGCCATAAAGCAAATTCATGACACCCTGGGACCTGAAGCCAGAGTATTTTCCAATTCCTGTGCTCTTGCACTGAGTCACTGCCCTTCATAGGCTGCTTTTGTCTCAACAAACATGTAACATGTTACATCAAACATGTAACCTGTATTGTAAATGCTGACTTGACTATCACCCCAGGAATTTCAAAGGCACCCCATATTCTCTAACATCTGCTATGCACCCACACTTACTGCACATCTCTGAAGACCACAGTCACACGGTAGTTGTTTGGGACCTCAATGTTCCACAGACATCTGGCATTATTAGGATAGTTCCCAGGGTAGAATGGGCTAGAAAATTGCCCAGAGGGCCGGGTCAGAAAACCTCCACAAGTATAGTTTACTGTCAGGAAAGAGGGGAAAGGTGAATGAACCTCAGAATACACTGCACACCTGCCTGGCATGGGGAACCCAAGAAAGTTAGCCTAGCCCTGGCAAACTCATTGAAGCCTAGGGAGCTCTGTGTGCATGTGTATACGAGTCTGTGAGTATGTATGTGAGTATATGTGTGTGAGTGTGTGAATATGAGAGTTTGTGTGTGTGAGAGTATATATGAGTGTGTGAGTGTGTGTGAGAGTGTGTGTGAGTGTGTGTGAGAGTGTATGTGAGTGTGTGAGCGTGTGTGAGAGTGTATGTGAGTGTGTGAGAGAAAGACTATATGTGAGTGTGTGGATGAGTGTGAGTGTGTGTGTGTGTGTGTGTGTGTGTGTGTGATGTAATGTTCAGCAGTAGTTGGGGATAACACAGATATGTGTTTTGAAATAAGGCCTTTCACTGAACCTGGAACTCATTGGTTAAGCTAATAAACTCTTTTACTGACTAAAAGACAATGATAGGGAATAGGCCACTTAGATCTGGGTTCATGGACTCTGGATGCAAAGGGATTCTTAGCCCCCACCTTGGGTTTTTTTTAAAGATCTTTGAATTTGCTGGTGGAATGTTGGATCTCTCTGATGAATGGAAACATCTAGAGCAAGGAACATGACTATATCGCTATTTCTGCCTATGTGGCTCACAGAGTCAAATGCTGCAACCCTCTTACAAAGACATAGTATGCTTTAGATTTGAAACATACACCAATAAGGTCATTATTAAAGACTTGGAAGCCAACTCATGAATCCAATCCTGTGATTGGACGCTGAGAGCTTTGAACAGACTTATAGATTATAGATTAATCATTTGATATAGTAATTGGATGGTGGGATTTGATTGAATAAAGTAGGTCACTGGAGCATGCCCTAGAAAGATATACTTTGGTTATAGTTCCAGTCCTTCCCTCTCCGTATTCTGTGTGTGTGTGTTGGGGGGCGGCTCCCTCCCTCTCATCTTTGATCCACCACATATTTCAAATAAAATACTTACCATAGGAAGGAGGTGCCGTAGTCCAGACTAGAGAGGGAAACAAAGAGGCATTAGAATGAGACAGCATGAATCAAAGGGGAAACCCGATGGGTTTCTATTCTCCCAGGAAGATGTTTTATGTCCCGTGGCTGGGACATGGGACGCAGGGGCCAGGAAGTCACTGGGGCTGGGAGACAAGGACTCATCTTATCCAGAGCCAGAAATACTTTAGACCACACTAATGGATGCCCACTTCAGGGATAGTAAAGTGGCCCACCCACTAGCAACTTTAATTCTCTCCTAAATGTTGTCATGAGAACTCTCAGTTGTCCCCCAACACACAATCCATGGATAAGATGATGCTTTGCCCAGAACAGATCCTAACAGCACCAGGAAAGTACTACTTAGTGTCACAGATTAAGTACTAAAACCATCTTATTCCACTGGGCCAGGCAGGAGGGTGATGTAAGCTCCTTGGAAGGTACTTTTCTACTTTAAGGAAAACACAGTTGGTTCTGGGGCAGCACTATTTTTTGATCCCTTCCCATTGTGTAGCTACTGCCCATACTGTGAGTAGAGCAGAGGACGAGGGACACATGGGAATTAAAGGACAGCTGGACTCACCTGGTCTGGGAGAAGTCGGCTCAGGGACTGTGGGAAAAAAAAGCCATGTTAGATCAGAACGTGACTAATCTGGAACCTGGATGGGTGACACTGGGCAGAATTTGCATTAAGCTGTGCTCATCCCCCACCACAGAGAAGGAATTAGTAGCCATCTATTCTCCCAGGAAGATATTTTATGTGAGGGTCAATTAGTATCCCACCTTCTGGTCCTTCTCAAGCTGACAAATGTGTCTGGATAAGGTAACAGATGAACTTTGTATTTCATAACCATCCAGTGATTCAGATGGTAAGTGGCCTTGTCCAGGCCAAATTTTTACATGGAACCATCTAGGTCTCAGGGTTAGGGTTAGGGTTGGGGTTGGGGTTGGGGTTGGGGTTGGGGTTGGGGTTGGGGTTACGGTTACGGTTACGGTTACAATTAGGGTTACAGTTAGGATTTTAGGGTTACAGTTAGGATTTTAGGGTTAGGATTTTAGAGTTAGAGTCTTAGTGTTATGGTTAGCATTATGGGGTTAGGGTTAGGTTTATGGTTAGGGTTAGTGTTTGGTTATATTTCGAGTGTAGGTACAATGTGCTGGGTATATTCCCAGCCAAATGGAATGGAGGTAGAGAAATGAAAGGAGTTCTTTTCTAGGATACAGATACCCCTCTCTTATCCTAAAAGTCTCTGTGTACAAACACATATTCACAGTGCTAGCCAATAGGCCCCATTTAGAAAACCTTGGGAATGGGTATGGTCTGAATAGACCATGCTTCCCAAGAGAATACTTTGAACTGCTGTGTGCTCATTGATACAGTATATTCCTCAGTCTCTAGACTGCAGTTCTCCTTATCCCCATAACTCAACCATGGTAGAAGAAATACTGAAGCCAGTGATTTTCTCCGTGATTATTCTACCAGAGCTAGATGTGAAAATGAATGATGTTTCTCAGGTGAGAGTTACTAATGACAATTTCCACAACCAGCCTTGTTGAAAGAGGTAAAACTCCCTCCCAGTAAAGAAATAAGGCAATGTCAATAACTAAGAAAAACACATTCATTGATGGGTAAGACTCAAGAATAAGAAGGACTTTCTTCCTGGAAGAAGACAGTAGAGGTTTTCACCCAACTCACGTGAGCAGATGACTCCTGCATCCTCAAAATGACGACAGTTATGGACAAGCCAGCCAGGGTGACGACAATTCCACAGGTGAGACTCATATCCCGAGCAAGATACGTCATCCAGGACAATGAGCCCTGAGCCCTGACCGAACCAAGCATTTCCCGGGGCAGACAGAGCAGAGCCACAACCGAGCTGTCTGCACACCACATTGGCATCATTGATGTCCCAGCTGTCATCACACACAGTGCCCCAAGAGCCTCTGTACAAGATCTCCACTCGGCCCTCACACCGATTTGTTCCATTTACCAGCCTCAGCACCAGTGAAGAATCATTTCCTGAGATAAAGTAGCACTCATTAGGTAAGTTCCACCAATGCCACAGTCAGGTGTCACCTGTACTCATGGTGAAAGGCTTTCTTCGAGTCTCTCTGACTCCTCAGCTGGCAGGTGATTGTGGGTACTAAGCCTTTAGATTCCTGGAGCAAAGTTTCTGCACCCGGGACACAAAGGATCTTCAGGCATAATTAACACCTATCATGGGTTATTTCAAGTGCACATGTGTTTGCTGATATGGGTGTCACTCTCTCTGGAGAACAGAGAAAATCTACAGGAAGAACTATGCACTCTATGTATATTTCTGCTGTTCTAAATGACAGAGTCCAGGACTTAGTTCTTCTGGCAATGCCATAGTGTTCTAAATGGAACAGAAAGTGTCCAGCAAAGGCTCACACTGAAGACTTCAAGTCCTGATCATGAGTTCAGTCCCATGAGAGCTCAGACTATATCTGTTTATTAGTTCTGGGATGGAGTAAATAAAAGATAGATTTTTGTGGATAGAGTGGATCACTGCAGATGTACACAAGAAAGATAAGCTTTATTTCTAATTCCCTTCTTTCTCCTTGTTTTTCTGAGCTGTGCTCCATCACAGACTTCAAGAAGATCCCAGAATACCTGTCTCTTTCTAAACTCATGGTTGAATTACTGAAAACAAACTTACCATAAGGATATGTTGAAGGCCACCAATCTAGGAGGAAAACAAAGACATATTAGAAGAAAGGCTTGTTCATCAAGGTTCTGTCAAGGGATTCATGGTTCAGAGCAGATAACATTGGACACAGAAGCACTGTAGCTAAATAAGACTGCCCGTGCCTTGAAAGCAAGTGCTGGTCCTAACCATGCTATCATGTGTCCATCAAATTGACAGTGAGGTATTCCTGGGACCCAGGACAGCTATAATTTTGTCATGAATGACAAAATTGGTAAAAAGAATTATGGCATCTATACCTTAGGAACCTGAAAGGTTTTCCTCTGTCCCTATGTCACATGACTGTTGCAAAAGATAATGCTTTCTCAAATCATTTCACAGGAAGTGACATTTAGCAAAATGGATTAAGTGCTACAAGTCTCATATCCCACAGAGTCAACCAAAGGGTGAGCTTGAATCAACACACACTGCTTTTTTACTATATGGAGAGTATGAAGGTCCTTGGGCAGACAAAATACTGGGATCCCACCCACTCTGTACCTGTTGGTTGTGGCCAGAATAGGGATGGAGAGGATAGAGAGGAGTTGAAGGAGGTCAGGACTCACCGGCTATGGTCGGGAACGACGTTGGAGGAGCTGTGAGACAAAGAAGCAATGTCAGAGCCTTGAAGAGAAGTTGCCTGGCCTGCTCCCGGGTGCATGACACTGAGCACACCAGACTGAGTTGTACTCATCTGCTGCCTCAGATCAAGGGTGTGGCCATACACACTGCCAGGAAGATGCTATTCGTGGGGTCATTAAGAACCCACATTCTGCTCCCACCTCACAAGGAAATGTGTTTCTGCATATGTTGACAGGATGGATCCTATAGTTTGTGGCTGTCCAGTGACTCATGGGTAACTACCTCAAGTCCAGATCAAGTCCTTACATTTGACCATTTAGGTCTCTTAGGACATCTTCAGTCACACTAGCCATGAGGCACAGATCTGGAGGGATTTATAGTCATGAATACAGTCTCTACCCCAGTACTTGAAAATCTGTACAGGGACACACACCTACATAAAGGCCTAGTGAGGGAACTTGTGCTTAGGGTTCTCTGATGGGGAACCAGAGACAGAAATTGACACAAGCAAAATGTTTTGTCAAGTGATCATTTTCATGAGTAACAAAACAACTCCACAGCCAAGACTAGCAGCAACATCAAGTCAGGTCTTTATCTCAGGACAATGTCTACCCTTCTACTCCTTGCTGAACAAGAGACCTTAAATATCAGTCATCAGCCTTGCTCCATCACACTCAGAGGTCTACATGGTGTGTCTGACTAAGAACTCAACCTCTGATTTAATGTTCTGTCTATCTTCATATTCTATAATCTATCCTTTTTCAGACAGAGGCCAGATGTGCTTGGTCCCAGGACATGGCCAGTGTTTCACATTCTGGAAAGGTGACAAAGGTCTAAGTATGATGTCATCAACCAATCCTGGCACTGATTTTTCACTCTCTGTTGAA
>JADRCG010008324.1:100164-110928 GCA_019844195.1 Rhabdomys dilectus
CTCGTGCTGACAGGGATAGAGTAGTAGTGAGCCTGGAACCCTCTCCTCGTCACACTGCCATCCGTGATGAAGACTACAGACATGAAGTTCCAGGTTGAGGTGAAAGAACCATTGAATCCATCACACACCCGAGCAATGAGAGAAGAATTGTACTCAGGGCCATCGTAAACCAGGATATAGTCATAGCTGCAGCCTCCTTCAAGCCTGAAGACACAGAAGACACAACAGTCTCCTTTTCTGTGTCTGGAACGTGGTTTGAGGGCTCACACCTCAGGGACCATTGTCCTGATAACAGTGACTAAATACATCACTTGAAAGAATAGATGATTTCCTTGAGTCCAGAGGGAATTCATCTATTTTCCCACACCTAGCATGCCTGGTAAAATTCTACCTTTGGAGGTCACAGATATGTAATCCATGTTACCTCTTCTTCAAAGACTTTATATCAACACAGGAAGGTTACCTGAGGACATTCTAATTGATTGCTTCACAAAGTCCCAAATTATCTTCAGGATAAAACAAATAAATATATTTTTAAAAAGGAAGAAGTACACCCAAGGCAGGCAAGTGGTAGAAAGATAGCTCAGTAGGGAAGTGCACTGTCTGCTGTTTTAGAGAACCATGGTTCAATTCCCGGCATCTTCAAGGAAGCTCACAACCATGTTTAACCTCCATATACAGGGAATTAGACACTTCCTTCTGACCTCTGTGGGGACCAGGCACATATGCAGTTCACAGACATACATATACACACAAAACACTCACACACACTAAATAAAAACCTAACAAAATAAAAAAAAAATCCTGCCACAATACAAGTCACTGGAACTCTCTGACCCTTGAGTTTCTCATCTACTAAGATCAACACTGCATTCCATGTCCACTGAGAAACACTGAGATGGAGCCATGACAAAACACTATATTACCAGGAGGGGTGGGGAAGGTTGGAGAGGGAGGTAGCTTCATAAAATGTTACTGTATGCTAGTAACTGTCAGTGAGGTGTTGACAAAAACCAGACTGAGGGGCTCTGTAAATAGGACCTTGTGTCCTTCAGGTGTACTCTTGAATTGTCCCAACAAGGACACTGATACAATCTATAGGCAGTTCTACAGCAGAGACTTGCAAACCCACCCCAGACACCAAGAGAGGTCCTGGGAACACAGCTTAGTTAGTAAGTGCTGGGACCCTACTCACTTCAGAGGAAATGCACTGGCACTTGCTCCTGGTACCTCATGGAAGGAGAAGGAGCTGTGGGGAACGCTCCTTTGCACTGAATAGGTACCCTCATGAGCAGCACTGTCCTAATGTGCACCCAAAACTGTCACTACCTAGGCCACCACCCTTCCCTCCCACTGAGTAAGGCTCCAAGTATGTTCCCATTGCCTGGTCACTTGCTAATCAACGAAGTAAAGAGAACAGGAATTCCAGCCCCTTCTTCTGACTGAGGATTAGTAACATGGCACCCCATGGCTATAGTCCAAATTCGTGACAACCTGGGACTTTAAGACAGGGTATTTTCAAATTCCTGTGCCTTTGCACCCATTACATCCTCCCTGGGTGACTCTTGTTCCACATCAAAAATGGAAGCTGTATTGTAAATGCCAACTTGATTATTCACCCATAATTTCAAAGCACCCCCCACAATTCTCTGGAACAGCTGTTCTGCACACACACACACTTACTGTACATCTCTGAAGACCACTGTCACACGGTTCATGCTGGGGACCAAAATTTTCCACAAACATCTGGCATTGTTAGGATAGCTTGAGGGGTAGTATGGGCTGGAAAATTGCCCATAGGGCTGGGTCAAGAAACCTCCACAAGTGTACTCTGCAAACAGAAAAGTATGGACATGCTTATGAACCCTGGATCACACTGCACAGGTGTCTATCAGGGGGACAAGTTAGGTTTGACCAAAATTCCAAGGGAGAAGCCAGGCAGGAGATAACTTAGCCCTGGTCACATTCTGAGGACATTTAGGACCCCTTCCTTGTGTCTTTTCTTTGTGGAACTAGGTGCAGGTTGTTCAGTGGATGGGTGGATGAAAAATGGAAAGTTCTACCAAGGCCACAGTCTTCTGTCCCCTGTGCTCATGATGAAAACCTTTCCTTAATTTCTTTGACTCCCTAGCTGGCAGTTGATTGTAGGTACCAATCTCTTAGATGAATGGTACAGAGTTTCTGCTACCTGGACACAAAGTATTTGGGTATAATTAACACCTATCCCAGGGGTTGTGTCAAGTGTGCATGTCTTTGCTGGTAAGAGTGTCACTCTCTTTGGAGAACAGAAAATCTGCAAGAAGCACTGTTCTACGGTTCTGATTCCAAGCATCCAAAGCCTATGTCTTCTGGTATGCCATGATGTTCTGAATGGGATAGGCAGTGTCCACTAAAGGTTCATATTAAAGACTTGGGATCCCAGTCCCATAAGTACATCCTGAGAGCCCTTTCCAAACCTACTCATTAAATCTCTGATTGAGCAAATAGGAGATGTAATTGTTTGGACCGAGTGGATCACTGGAGATGTACACAGGAAAGATAGGCCCTCTTTATAATTCCTTTGTTTCTCCTTGTCTTTATGAGCTGAGCTCCAGCACAGATTACAAAAAGATCCTAGAACTCACATCTCTCTCCACCTCTTAACTGAAGTGCAGAAAGAGAAGCTGGGTCTCTTCCAAGACTTACCATGAGAAGGAGTTGTCCACCAATCTGCAGAGGAAAACAACGATAGATTAGAGAAAGGTCTGCATCAAGATTCTGTCAAGACACCCATGGTTGGAAGTGGAACACATTGGACACAGAAGCACTGTGGCTGAGAATAACAGAGGTCCTTGAAAGCAAGTGCTTTCAAAGTCTTGAAAGCAAGTGGTGGCCCTGACTGAGCTCTCATGTGTACTTCATATTAACAATGATGTGGCCCTGACCCTGGGGACACTGCAACTTTGTCCTGAATGACAGTTGCTTAGGAAAAGAATCATTTATTATCCAGCTATGGAGGTGCAACTTGAGATAAATCTTGGTTTCTCTGTGTGGTTATTAGGGACTAGGAAGGGTAAAGATTAACCTACTAATTATATTTATATTAACATAATTAATTTTACAGGAAATAGATTTTGTGGACAGAGTAGATCACTGGGGATGTACACAGGAAACACAGGCCCTCTTTCTAATTGATTTCTTTCTTTTTGTCTTTCTCAGCTGTGCTCCAGCTCAGACTTCAAGATGATCCCAGAATTCCTGTCTCTCTCCAACCTCTTGATTAAAGTGCTGAAAGCTACGCTTTGGCCTCATCCCAGACTTACCATAAATTACAGTTGTCCACCAGTCTGGAGAGGAAAACAAAGCTGGATTAGAAAGGTCTGTGCATCAAGGTTCTATCAAGCCCATGATTCAGAAGCAAAAATAATGGGCACAAAAGCACTGTTACTGAGAATAATAACCACCACTCCCCTTTTTGAGAGCAAATGGTGACCTTGACCATGCTCTCATGTGTCCACCATAATGACAAGGATCTGGTCCTAGGACCCAGGTCAATTATAACTTTGTCCTCAATGACAGTTGCTTGGGAAAAGAATCATGCCATTTGTACCTTAGGAACCTGACAGAAACAGTCTCTGCTGACAAATGTCTTGCAAAATACAATGGTTTCTAGGCAAATTACATAGGAAAGGGGCTATATAGCAAGTGATTTTTTTTTTCAGGAAAGTAGTGTTTAATAAAATGGATTAACTGCTGCAAAGTCTCACATTCCACTGAGACAAGCAGAGGGTAAGGTTGGCTCAACAGGATCTACCTTCATGGGGAATGCTGAAGGTTCTGGGGTCAGCAGAATACTGAATGAAACCAGAAGTATCCACCAAGGGCTCATATTGAAGACCCGTAGTCCTGGTCATGAGTCTAACCCCATGATTGGATTCTCAGGGCTTAGACCAAATCTGTTCATTAGTTCTGGGATGGAGTAAATAGAAAATAAATTTTTGTGGACAGAGTGGATCCCTGTGGACATACACGGGAAAGATAGACCCTCTTTCTAATTCCATTCTTTCTCCTTGTTTTTCTGAGCTGTGCTCCAGCAAAGACTTCAAGAAGATTCCAGAATTCCTTGCCTTTCTCCAACTTCTTAGTTGAAATGCTGAAAGCTATGCTTTGGTCTCATCCCAAACTTACCATAATAAGGAGTTGTAGTCGTCAGATCTGGAGAGAAAACAAAGCTAGATTAGAAGGAAGGCCTGTGCAGTCAAGTGTAGTCAAGATACCTATGCTAGCAAGATGGAAACATTGGGCACAGAAGCACTGTGCCTGAGAAACAGACAGTCTTTTCTCGAGGGCACATAGTGGCACTGACCATGCTCTCATGTGTCTATCATAGTACCGGTGAAGTGACCATGGATCTTAGGGCAATGATAGCATTGTCCTGACAGTTGCTTGATAAAAGAATCATGTCAACTACACTTTAGGAGTGTGACAGGAACAGTCTCTGCTGTCCCATGTCACATGACTCTTGCAAAAGATTGCTTTCCAGACAAATGTCATAGGAAGGGGCCTCCATAGCAAATGATTTCACAGGAAAGCAAAGTTTGGCAAAATTGATTAAGTGCTACAAGTCTTTGATTCTACTGAGACAAGCAGAAGGTGCTATGGGCTCAACAGATGCTGCCTTTGTACTTTATGGAGAGTGCTGTAGGTTCTGGGGAAGACTGAATATGAAAGAGTCCCACCCACTCTATCGCTGTTGGTGTGGCTGTGAGCAGAATAGGGGTCTCTACCAACAACCTATCAGCAGCTTGTGAAACTCCTTTCTGTATGACTAAACACAAAGGATCGTAAGCAAGGCAGGCAACTCCTTCATCTTAAACTCTTATTAGCCAGTCAAGGTTTCAACCTGAGATGTACGGGGAGCCAAACCATGGTAAGAAGACTCATTACCTGGTGTAGTTTCTGGGGTAGTAGTAGGCCACATGTCTGAAAATGATAATAAAAAGTATGATCAGGAGACAAATGGACACAAAAAGATGTTCTCCACACAATGTGGAATCCATCTGAGGGTTGCACTGGTGACTTATGCACAGGGGTCCAACCCATACACTCATCTAAAGAACAAAGCCCGAAGGGCATCAGAGTGTTCTGACAACTCTCTCTAACTAAGACATTCTTTTCTCTAAGAAGCTCTGTCTTCCCATTTGAGAATCTAAGTATGGGACAGGTACATGTGACGCCATGTCCCAAATTTAGATAAACAATGGAGAAAGAGACAAAAGGCCAAAGGCAACAGAGTGTAGGACATGGAAGAATTAACTTTCCTGTCAATCCTAGAATCACAAAACATTCCTTGCCTCTCCATCCATCTCACATGGCATGGGGAGGTGACCATGCAGCAATACAGGTTTTGTAGAAATAGACTTGGATAGTGTTGATGCTTTCAGAAGGCCAAAGAATGTCCACACCAATTTGCAAACAGATAATCAATATAAAAAGGCCAAAGCCCCTTGCATGGATGACTTTTTATTTCAGCCCCTTGCATGGATAGCTTTTTTTATCTCAGTTACAAGTGTGTCAACCACTGCTCTACCCAAATATTTGGTGCAAACTTGAGTAGGGGATAAGAAAGTGCCTCCTGAATACTAAAGTAGCAAAAGAAGAGCATGCACCCCCAAAATAGGATTCCCAAGAACAAAGATCTTCCATATAAAGATGCTGCGACTCACCTGGCCTGGTTGTGTTCTGGAGTTGGGCAGCTGTGAGAAAGAAGGGAGGTTAGACACAGAAAACAGGACCCCACCTACACTAACAGGTGAGACAGAGTTGGTGTTTTCACACAAAGAGCTGATATTCTGCATATAACCAGAGTACCCAGAAACCTAGATACACCCACCGAAATCCACACTGCACCCTACAGCCAAAGTTTGGACCTGAGCACCAGTAAGTCATTGTCTGGAGTAAGAAAGTAATGGCTACCTCTAGAACAGGCTACAAACTTCTTTGCATGACCATGGAGGTATCATCCAGAATTAGTCTCAGTGATGAGCTGTTGAAGACCCAATGACTACCCTCAAGTTAGTAGGATACTGTTGAAAACATGTGGTCCTCCTTGCTTCACTGTTCCAATATGGATTCTTCATGTCTGGTTCATGAGCACAACATATATTACCACCCTGTACTGCCTGTACCCTACTTTGTAATTCGGATTTCTACCTGTATCAGTTAATTAGGTCAGCTACTTGGCTAACCTAAAATGATTATGACTAATGACAAATGACTATGACACAAAAGAAAGTAGAGAGATGCAACACATGTGTCCTGCAAAGGCTCAATCTCTGGGAATGATGTCAGGGGGTGGAGTCAGATAGATGTTCCTCAGCTAAAATAATGCATTATAGTTTTTACATATGAGTTGCTGAATGCGACATCTTAAAACCAGTACCTAGGAACTTTCAAATACTATGGGACAGTCTACAAGAGGGAACATGTGAAAACACCAGTACTTCTTCAAGCTGGTGACCTAGTTCTGCACCAAGGAAACTCTAGAGTTCCAAGACAGCTGTCTGAGTTTTGGACAGTTCCAAGAGTGAGAAAAACTCAATAATGCACAATAAGTCCTACTACTGATGGAGCCCAAATACAGCATTGAGAACAGAATTCAGTGACCTATAAAAGCCCATTGTAGAAAACAATATCTGATGGCTTTGGATTATACCTGAACAGATGACTCCAGCATCCTCATGGTGTCCACAGTTATGAGAGAGCCAGCCTCGGTGGGAGCATCCCCACAGATAGGCCTCATGTCCTGTACAGGCCACGTCATCCAGGACAATGGGCCCTGAGCCCTGTCCAAAGCGGGCACTTCCTGGGGCAGCCAAGGCCCAACCACATTCCAGCTGCCTGCACACCACATTAGCATCATTGCTGTCCCAGCTGTCGTCACACACGGTGCCCCAGGTGCCCTGGTAAAGGATCTCCACTCGACCCTGACACCTGTCTCCTCCATTCACCAGTCTCACAGCCAAACCAGACTCTGTTCCTGGAAAGACAGGGTAGGTTCTCCATTGTTGGTCCAGTTTGGATGATGTCACTTGTACATTTTGTGGGCAGCTCATTCATGAACTTTAAAGCAATATGGGATGTGAGCTCCTCCTGAAGCTGCATCTTGGCCACCCTGTGTTGTAAGGACCTTTACCCTGTCACTTTGCCTGTGAACCCTCACTGCAATGCCCTCGACTTTTGTTCTAGACATGACAGTAGTGTTGGTCACCAGGATGCCTAGGTTTCTGCAAACTGTGTTGGCACGGGTTGCATCTGTCCTGGATGGTGACAAGATACCTACTCCACTTTGTACCTAAGGCCTTGAATGCCGTGCACTGTAGAGTCAAGTGTGCTTGAAAAAGAGAGAGGAGGCAGAGCCTTCCCAACTCCTCACATGAACACTGCACATGTGAACATTCATCTCCACCCTGACCCACACCTGCCAGCAGTAAGGAGAAGGCACAGCAGGTTAGTCTACAACAGACCAGAAGGGCAGAAAGATGAGCTTCCTGCCACAGGAGAAGTTCATGGGTCCCTCACAAAGTTCTCAACACCTGCTTATACACACAAGGTTGAGAGTTTACACTAGAATTACTTTTAGGCACAATATAAAATTATAAACCTGAAGAAGCTGCTGGTTCCCTACTGAGCTGGGTCAGGGGACAGTTTCCATGGACTTACACTCTCTGCCTGCAATGACACCACACTAGAGGTCCCCAAGCTTTGTCACTGCTGGTCACCAAGGCTACTGATGTGAACTTTTCATTGAAGTTCCAGCTCAGTACCCAACATGTTTAAACACGATAAGTGTCTGCACGGGGTTTGCACTAAGACTAAGCTTTCTAGACCAGGTACCCATTTGAAGTGAATCAGAATGACTTCTCATAAGAGGTCATCAGACTCATTTTGTCACCCAACCTCTCTGGAAGATTGTCTTATCTTGATCCTTCTAACCCAGAGTCACTTCTGACATAACAACAAATTTAGAAACTATGAATTTTTGGAACCTACTCCCATGTTGACTGACACACAAGGAGAGAGAAATGGCCAGCACATCATGCTGACTGACCCCTCCACACACACAGAGAAATGTCCAGCGACAGGGTTCCCAGTGGAGGAAAGTCCTCAGCATCAGGAGGCATCCCCAACTTCTCTATGTCTTTGCAACACACCCCGCCACCCTATCCCCTTCTGAGTACCACCTGAATACCCCAGGGAAGTCAATGCTGGGAATAAAACTGGCATCATGACCTACAGAGAGAGCTTTATAGAATTTTTGTTACCTATTGGTATGTAATCAAGAACCGAAGTAGTTGACTCTGCACGTCCATATACAGATGAGGGAGAAAAATGAGAAATATAAAGTTAAGTCTCCATTGAGAAAAACTAAGACATGCACGTACAGTGAGCCTGTTGATGAAATGTGACTCAGGGTCTGTGCTGGGTAATGGTATATGAATAGACACAGTAAGAAATCTATGTAGTCTTGAGTTCTCCAAATATAAAAGGCTATTTTTATAGAGAATGTGCTGAGCTCTGGGGAACTAATACACTAATGAGGTTTCTCATGCTTAAATATGTCATTAATTGTTCTTATCTGATTATACTGTCTGACAAGCCCAATATAATATTCAGTAGCAGAGGTTTGGAATACCTATTTACCTTGGTTTTCTATGTAGACATTTTTAATTCAATATCTCTCTGTATGTAAAACTGAAACTCAAAATCCTCCTACCTCAGGCTCCTGAGTACTAGAATATTGTGTGTGTGTGTGTGTGTGTGTGTATGTGTGTGTGTGTGTGTGTGTGTGTGTGTAAAAGAGAGAAAGACAGAGATACAGAGAGAGACAAAGAGATACAGAGACACACAGAGAATGCCTAGCTCATTGTTTTTTACTATATTAGAAATGGTTATAATCTCTTGCCTTTAGAAAAGAAGCAAATTTCAATATATATGTTAATATTACTTAAAAGACCCTGGATCTTGGACAAGAGTTGACATGGTGTTGAGGTCTGGAGTGGAGATACCTGGGGATCATCCCACTGCTACCAAGTGACCAGCTTCTATCTGAGAAACCATCACAAGGACTCCGGATGTGGAAGAAGTTGACCTCTCCCTACACACTAGGTCCTGATACAAACAGCTTTACAAAAGTCCTCTCACACAGGTCTGTGTCAAAAGCTTGTCCAGTCCTCTCTCCCCTTAAATCTGATTCGCACAGGTACATCATAGTGCCTACAACCCTCACAAGAATGTCTACCTCCAAAGAGTGCTGGCAGGTAATTAATAAAGAGGAGAAAGTGGATTTTCCTTGTGATACAATCTTGGGAAGGAATATGGCTAAGTTACAAGAAAGCCAACTTCATCTTCGAGATGCCCCACATGCCTGAGGAAGAGTAATGCCTAACATATGGGCCCATTGTCTTCTCTACAAACTCTGACCAAAAGCAATAATATGGAGATTGTTTTGATTGATGTACTAGAAACAAACAAACAAAAAAATCCCAATCCCATGGAGAAAAGAAAGAAGAAAATTTTCTCAAAGCCCAGGGTGCCACAGTCTAAACTATACTGATATGCCACCAACACCTCTCACTGGAGGACGTCAGAGAGATGGAACAGAATCTGTGATCTCCCAGGATGGGAGCTGAGCCATCTATGATAGCATTATGAGGCCTCAAAGATAAATGACAAGGACATTGGCTAAGCAGAGTTTTGATTTCCTCTACAGGCACCGCAGCCAGATATTTTGCTCCCTGGACTGGCCAATGGGTGGGTGAAACATGGGGACCTTGGGACACTAAGAATGGTTAATAGAAACCCTAGAAACAAGACCTCCTTGGAAGCCCGTGAAGATGCTCCCTCTGGCTGATTCTTCCCAACCTCTGCAATTCAGGGACATAATCCATGGCATCTATGCACATGTAGGCTTAAAGTCTTATTGAGAAATTTTCCTGGGAGCTTCAGAATCCTTGTGCTCTGCCTTATGCCCGTCTTCTGGATCAGAGGTGAGCCTGGGGGTTCTGGGGACAATAAGGCCACAAATATGCAACATAAGACAACTTACCTTCTGTGGTTTGTTCAGTTGGATAGAACACATCTGCAAAATGAGAAAGGGAAAATTCATTGGGTGTTGGTCCTCACTTGAACCCAGATGCAGGAGCTGCAATCTCCCCAGCTAAAGGCCTTTCATCACTAGAAATGCTGTAATTCACTGAGGGACCTGACACTGATCCTTCTTTAACTTGCCACTGCGATGTCACCATGAGCATTTTTTGTCCTCACTCTCCTTCATCTCTGCTTCTATTCCATCAAAAAAAAAAACCCCAAACATGCAGTTCACTGACAGCCTCGATGTAGAAACATGAAGGAAAATACCCATATGATATTTGAATCCAAAAGGCATTTGGTCATCTATATAGATCAAACAAAATGTCTCATCATAAATGTTTGCCATCATTGAAACAGTCCTGAGAAAGTGGCTCCAAGGAGCAAAAGAGGTGACATCCAGAGACTATTACATAAGGGCAGACAAAGCCATTCACAGTGTAACTGCTTGCATGGCCATGGTCTGTCTACTGCTATTGTCAGATAGGGAGTGATAAACACAGTCATACTAGGTTTCCTGTGACATGTGCACAGTACATGCTACCTATCAATGGTTAAACCAGCAATTCTGATGAAAACAAGTGTGTACACACACACACACACACACACACACACACACACACACACACACACACA
>JADRCG010008325.1:0-16479 GCA_019844195.1 Rhabdomys dilectus
TTGAACACTGAAAATATTCATCTAGGATGTAATAACAAGTTCAGTATCGACCATAACTGTCAAATCTACTTTCATCTTTCTTCAAGTTAGTTATGTTGTAGGAGTGTACTTAAGCAGTAAGCTTATTTAGGTTTAAAGCAGTTTCACTTACATTAAATGTTGCTCTTATACCACAATACATCAAGATCTTCAGGTGCATGTTGAGAAACATGCTTTTCTGTAATATATATATATATATATTTATATATATATTTTATATATTATATATATATATTATATATATATATATTTATATATATATAAAAGCTGTGTCTATGATTCAAAGTGACAACATTTGGCATGTTTATTAATTCTAGCTTTTTGATTTAATATCCTGTAAGGCACATGAGAGTACACTTTCACTTTTTTTTAAAGATCTGAGACAATTTAAGATGTGATACCAATACATTAGGAGTTTGGTCATGTTATGTGTGTGGAATTCTGGTGCTTTGATTTAAATCTTACCTTGTATTGTGAATTCCATTTAGATGTAATAAGTGAAACTTGTTAAATAAATCTTCCTTTTAAAACTGGAAAAAAGTATTATTCTTTATTCTTTTGTCCAGTTGACTCTTGATTCCTTACGCTGACTAGCAGAATATATCTTTCCTGGGGAAAATGCTTTTAGGCAACAGAAAAAGCGTTATCTTTCTAATTGAAATTATAAACATATATTATGTGGATAAATATACCTATATTATAAATTATATTATATATTTATAAAAATTTAAGATGGATGTATATTTGTTTTTAAAATTACTAAGTATACTTCTACTTACTCTTAAGCAAAAAACTTAAATAGTAACTTTAAAAGAAAAATTATTATTTTGAATTTTAGACTGTTATTTGCAAATAGCTGTACCTATCAACAGAGAGTTTCACCCTGACTTTATTGCGTAAATCAGGCTGGTCTAAAATTCACAGAGCTCTGCCTGTCTCTGTCTGCTGTGTCTGTTGTGTTTTATCTCGGAGGCTGTATTGTCCCTTTGTATACAGAGGAAGACATTTAAGCCTTCCACCTGACCTTGACCATAACAGTGAACCTAAATGTGAACTGAAATGTTCATGCATTTCCACATGCCATGAGCAGTGAGCATTAATTTTCATAGGACAGGATTGGTCAAACCTTCTGTATCAAGCTTGGGAGAGCCTGAAGTGGCTTATCCTACAGCTGTAGTCTCCATACAGCTTCCTCCCCCTCAGATGCTCTGCCCCTCAATTTCTATGTTCTGCTTTTAAATTTAGTAGGGGCTTCTTTAAAAAGCCACTTTCTGTGCTACCACTCTGTAGACTCCTTTCTAGCCACTAGTCTTGCGCTGTTCCAGAAAGTTTCATCATTTTTTTTTTTAAGAGACCAGGCCTCTTGTCTAGCTAGCCTGATTTTTCTCTACTATTTACCCAGGCCTTTTAAGGCTGTAAACTTGAGTACTAATTGCCCCATGTTGTTCACCATTTAATAAGTTAAGTAAGATTCTTCCCAGCCCCATGATTTCAGAAATGAGACTGACTCAAAATATATTTCCATGTCATTGCTCATATAAATAGCCTCTACTCTGACTAGATCAAAACTTTGAAAACCCAACTATTAACCTACATTCTGTCACATAGGTGATTGTTCCCATGCTTCTGTCTCTTCACATCATCCCAGGCAAACTCTTCCATGACTAGCTCTATCTCAGAATTTTTTTCTCCTCCCAAATATTCCATTTTCTATATCTTGCCTATGCCATAAGATTTGTTGACAGATGATGCATCCATACAATACACAAAATATTCTCTCAACCATCAAGAATGTGTGTGTTTGTGAACACGTATGTGTGTTTTTTTGGGGGGATATCTTTTTTATTGGATATTTTATTTACATTTCAGATGCCATCCTCTTTCCCCATTTCCCCTCCCTAGAAAACCCCTTACACGTGCCCACTTTTCCATTTTGCTTTTATACAATTTTTTTTAATGTTCATCAAAGGCTTTATAAGTATGGTAATGCTCAATCAGAAGTGTAACCCAATACCCAACCTAGATATATAAACTATCTTTGATTGGTGGAGACACATGAACTTCTGCCTTCATGCCCCCTTTCGCTTTCTCTCTCTCTCATCACCTAGCTTCTCCTCTACTTCATCTTCTCCTCTTCTTACTCCATCTCTTCCTCTCGGTGCTCCTTTCCCCTTATCTCCTCCTACATATCACCCTTCCTGTTAAAATAAAACTTTTCTCTCAAAATACAATTAGAGCATAATTATTCCTATTTGTACCAGTGAGGTACAAGATAGTCTTAATATCCAGTCCATCCTTTTGTTGACTAACCAGATCCTCTGTCGTCTCTCTTGACTAAAACACTTAGTTTTGAACCTGGCTTTTTTCTTGGCTTTAGAATGAATGTCAGCTGAAAACCATCCACTCAGATGTTTTCTCTCAAAGTAAATAGCCAGGATTGGCTATGAGACTATAGGTCTTCAACCCTGTCAGAAATCCAAAATGACTGAGATAAGTGAAGTTATGGGAAGCACTAAGCATAACTTCTAAAACTTAGCCAACTTATAGAGATCTCTGAACACCTGGACAGCCCCTATACTACCAAATGTTGGAGAATCAAATCTTCAGCCTTCTGTCCCAAACTCATCTGACAGACTTTGGTGATGCAGAATTAATAAGGACTGATTACTCTGTCTATGCACATATAATCAGTCAACTATTCTGCAAGTGTGTCCTTTTCTGGACAGTAATTTGTCTATAGATGGAGAGAGGCAATAATTGCCTAGTGGCTGTCTCCACAAAACTGGAGTAACTCCAAGGATGCTCAATTTCTTCTTAGGATCCAAGACAGGAAGCTGTCAGGAGCAGACAGGTCTTTAATAAAATGAACATTAATATAGAAATATTTGTGACATCAATTCTATGGATTTCTGAAGTTTTGAAATCCAACTATCCATGTAAGGTAACCTGGACTGTTGTCTGTTAACTCCTCTCAGCTATTTTAAATAAAATATAGAAAACACACTAAAAATAAACTCAAAGTCATGAATTTGCTATAGTCCCTTAACTCACAGACTAACCATCCCAAATCAGTTAAAAAAGTTAAAGAAGGACTGAGTCTAAGTCTTGTATTCCTAAAAGTGTTATACAGGCACAATGCCCATGAGAGTATCAATATTCATTTCACTTTCATATCAATAAGAAGCTCGTACCAATGAAAACCTTAAATTTGAAATCCAAGTGAATTTTGTATCATTTAAGAAATTATAACTTCATCTTGATAACAATTATACAGATTTCAAGCAATAGGTTACGGCTATGCCATAAATCCTAGCTAATCCTCTGTTCCAACAAAACCACTACAAAACCAGAAAGATAGCCCAATATTAACCACCTTAGTCTCCAAGCCCAGGGAATAGGGGCAGTGACTCTTCTTTAAATTCTTCAAGCTGATTACAGGCACAGAGATATTAGAAGAGAAGTGGGGGGAAGAATAAATTGTTAAGCCTCTGACGCTGTGTCTTTACTGTATCCAGATGGAATTACCAGACACTGGAGGTTTGAGCAGGTCTGCTTGATGAGTAGATACACCAAGGCTGTGTATTCTGCAATATACAATTCTCAGAACAAGTATTAGTATCAAGAAAAAAATTTTTTTTTCCTAGAGGGCTGACTTTTTTTTTTTTTTTTAAAGATATTGGTTCTAACAACTTTTTTCTTTCCCTTTTATGTAGTTGGTCAAATTTTCATTTCAAGTTTTATCCTCTTATCCCATATCCCCCACCACCCAGGAACCCCTTATCCCATCTCTCCTCCTTGTGGTTCTATGAGGCTGTGCCCATACCTACCCCTCCCCACCCTCACATTCCCCCCCATTCTGTGTTCATTTTTCATGGGACCAAGAATCTCCTCTCCCACCTATGCCCAACAAGGCCATCCTCCCCTACATATACTGCTGGAGTCATAGGTCCCTCCCTATGTGCCCCCAGACTGGTGGTTTAGACCCTGGGGGGCTCTGGTTGTTTGGTATTGTAGCTTTCTTCTTGGGGTCACAAACACTTCCTGCTCCTTCAGTCTTCTCTCAAAGTTCTCCATTGTGAAACACTTGTTCATATCAGTGGTTAATTGTGAGCAAAGTCCTCTGAATGTGTTAGTCTTTGGCAGACCTCTAAGGAGATAGCTATATCATGTTCTTGACAGCATGCACTTCCAACCATCCACATCATTGTCTAGCTTAGGTGACAGTACATGGGTTGGATGCCCAGGTGGAATGGTCTGATGGCTCCTCCTTCTGTTTCTGACCCGTGATTTGTTTCCATAATTGCTCCCTTGAGTATTTTTGTTACTGGTTCTAAGTAGGACTGAGGTGTCCCCTCTTGGTCTTCCTTCTTCATGAGTTTCATGTGGTCTGTGGATTGAGTCTTCACTATTCTAAACTTTTGGGCTAACATCCACTTAACAGTGAGTAAATACCATGTGTGTTCTTTTGTGATTGGGTTAACTCACTCAGGATGATAATTTCTAGATCCATCCATTTACCTAAAAATTTCTCGAATTCATTATTTTTAATAGCTGAGTAATACTCCATTGTGTAGATGTACCACATTTTTGTATCCATTCCTCTGTTGTGGGACATCTTGGTTCTTTCCAGCTCTGGCTATTATAAATAAGGCTGCTATGAACATAGTGGAGCATATGTCCTTATTACATGTTGGAGCATCTTCTGGGTATATGCCCAGGAATGGTATAGCTGGATCCCCAGGTAACGCTATATCCAGTTTTCTGAGGAACTGCCAGACTGATTTCCAGAGTGGTTGTACCAGCTTGCAATCCCACCAACAATGGAGGAGTGTTCCTCTTTCTCTGCATCCTCGTCAGCATCTACTATCACCTGCGTTTTAATCTTAACCATTCTGACTGGTGTGGGGTGGTATCTCAGTGTTGTTTTGATTTGCATTTCCCTGATGACTAAGGATGTTGAACATTTTTTAAGGTGCTTCTCAGCCATTCTAGTTTCCTCTGTTGAGAATTCTTTGTTTAGCTCTGTATCCCATTTTTTAAATAGGGTCATATGGTTGTCTGGAGCATAATTTCTTGAGTTCTTTGTATATCTTGGATATTAGCCCACTATCGGATGTGGGATTGGTTAAGATCTTTTCCCAATCTGTTGGTTGTTATTTTGTCTTATTGACAGTGTCCTTTGCCTTACAGAAGCTTTGCAATTTTATGAGGTCCCATTTGTAAATTCTTGATCTTAGAGCATAAGCCATTGGTGTTCTGTTCAGGAACTTTTTCCATGCATGTAGGCATTCAAGGATCTTCCCACATTCTCTTCTATTAGTTTCAGTGAATCTGGTTTTAAGTGAAGGTCTTTTATCCAGTTGGATTTGAGCTTTGTACAAAAAGATAAGAATGGACCGATTTGCATCCTTCTACATGTTGACCTCCAGTTGAACCAGCAACATCTGCTGAAAATGCTGTCCTGTTTCCACTGGATTGTTTTAGCTCCTTTGTCAAAGATCAAGTATCCATAGGTATGTGAGCTCATTTCTGGGTCTTCAATTATATTCCATGCATCTTTCTGCCTGTATCTGTACCAATACCATGCAGTTTTTATTATGATTGCCCTGTAGTACAGTTTGAAGTCAGGGACAATGATTCTCCCAGAAGTTCTTTTGTTGTTGAGAATAGTTTTTGCTATCCTGGGTTTTTTTGTTGTTCCAACTAAATTTGCAAAGCTCTTTCAATCTCTATGAAGAATTGATTTGAAATTTTGATGGGGCTCTCTCTCCCAGATCTGAGGCCTGAAGCAGACACCCACCTTGTCTGCTTCTGAGGGCACTGGATCCTTCCTGACCCATCCTTTAGGGTTCAAGGAACCCAGAGCAGTAGGTAAGAAGACCCGCTCACTGCCCTAGGCCCAGAGCTGAGGGCAGGGAGCGCTCAGATTCCAGAAGAACTCCAAACACTGCCCCTTTGGAATAGTACACCCCTTCCACCTCTCTCCCGGACTACTGAACCAAGAGTGGCAGAGGACCAAAGCAACTCAGAGCGGCATACAACATATCATGAGACATAATAGAGGAGTCACCCCACTCAGAGCAGTGGACACATTAGCCTGAGACATCCTAGAAGAGACATTACACCCAGAACAGTGGACACCTAGCTGGACTGCTACCTAGGAGACACCATATTCTGAGTTATCCTAGAGCTATCATCGTACTCAGAGCAGCTAGAGAAGATCATAGAGATATTGGGACCACAAGGAGACCAGAAACAAGCAAGATAACTGGAAAGGGAGGCCTCAATCAGAGACAGAAAGTACAGGGAGCACTAGCATTAACCAAATGGCAAAAGGCAAGCACAAGAATGTAAGGAACAGAATCCAAAGTTACATAGAAACATCAGAACCCAGTTCCCCCATTATAGCAAGCCCTGAACACCCCATCACACCAGAAAAGCAGGACTCAGAATTAAAATCTCTTCTCACAATGATGCTAGAGGACTTTAAGAAGGACATAAATAACACTCTCAAAGAAATTAAGGAGAACACAGGCAGACAGATGGAAGCCCTTAAAGAGGAAACACAGAAGTCCCTTAGGGAATTGGAAGAAAAAATAACCAAACAGCAGAAGGAATCAAACAAAACCTCCCAAGATTTAAAAACAGAAGTAGAAACAATAAAGAAATTACAAAGGGAGACTACCCTGGAGATAGAAAACCTAAAAAAAGGATCAGGAGTCATAGACACAAGTATCACCAACAGAATACAAGAGATAGAAGAGAGAATCTCATGTGCAGAAGATACCATGGAAAACATTGACACCACTGTCAAAGAAAATGCAAAATACAAAAAGCTACTAACCCAAAACATACAGGAAATCCAGGACACAATGAGAAGACCAAACCTAAGGATAATAGATATTGATGAGGAGGAAGACTCACAACTTAAAGGGCCAGTAAACATCTTCAACAAAATTATAGAGGAAAACTTTCCTAACCTACAGAAAGAGATGTCCATAAATATACAAGAAGCCTACAGAACTCCAAATACTTTAGACCAGAAGAGAAATACCTCCCGTCACACAATAATCAAAACATCAAATGTAAAGAACAAAGAAAAAATACTAAAAGCGGTAAGGGAAAAAGGTAAAGTAACATATAAAGGACGACCTATAAGAATTACACCAGCCTTCTCACCAGAGACTATAAAAGCCATAAGATCCTGGACAGATATCATACAGACACTAAGAGAACACAAATGCCTGCCCAAAGTACTATACCCAGCAAAACCTTCAATCAATATTGATGGAGAAACCAAAATATTCCATGATAAAATCAAATTTGCACAATATCTTAACACAAATCCAGCACTCCAAAGGATAATTGGAGAAAAACTCCAACACAAGGAGGGAAACTACAACCTAGAAAAAGCAAGAAAATAATCTTCCAACAACCCTAAAAGAAGACCCCTAAACAAACATAACTCCAACGCCAATAATAACAAAAATAACAGGAAACAACATTCATTATTCCTTAATATCTCTTAATATCAATGGACTCAATTCTCCAATAAAAAGACATAGACTATCAGACTGGATACATAAACACAACCCAGAATTTTGCTGCATACAGGAAACGCACCTCTGTGCGTTTCACCTCTGTGAAAAAGACAAACACTACCTCAGAGTAAAAGGATGGAATACAATCTTACAAGCAAATGGTCCCAAGAAACAAGCTGGAGTAGCCATTCTAGTATCAAATAAAATCAATTTTCAACCAATAGTAATCAAAAAAGATAAAGAAAGACACTTCATATTCATCAAAGGAAAAGTGTACCAAGAGGAGCTTGCAATTCTGAATATCTATGCTCCAAACACAAGGGCACCCACATACATAAAGAAACTTTACTAAAGCTTAAAGCATACATTGCACCTCACACAATAATAGTGGGGAATTTCAACACCCAACTCTCAGCAATGGACAGATCCTGGAAACAGAAACTAAATCGAGACACAATGAAATTAACAGAAGTTATGAACCAATTGGACTTCACTGACATCTATAGAACTTTATATCCTAAAACAAAAGAATATACCTTTTTCTCAGCACCTCATGGTACCTTCTCCAAAATAGACCATATAATTGGTCACAAAACAGGCCTCAACAGATACAAAAAGATTGAAATAATCCCCTGTACTCTATCAGACCACCATGGACTAAGACTCGTCTTTGACATGGACAAAAACAACGGAAAGCCCACATACACATGGAAACTGAACAATGCTCTACTCAATGATAACTTGGTCAACGAAAAAATAAAGAAAGAAATTAAAGACTTTTTAGATTTAAATGAAAATGAGGACACTTCATATCAAAATTTATGGGACTCCATGAAAGCAGTACTGAGAGGAAAAATCATAGCTCTAAGTGCCCACAAAAAGAAAATGGAAAGAGCATACATTAACAACTTGACAGCACACCTGAAAGGGTTAGAACAAAAAGAAGCTAATATACCCAAGAGGAGTAGACAGCAGGAAATAATCAAACTCAGGGCCGAAATCAACCAAGTTGAAACAAAAAGAACTATACAAAAGATCAACAAAACCAGGAGCTGGTTCTTTGAGAAAATCAACAAGATAGACAAACCCTTAGCCAGACTAACCAAAGGAAGCAGAGACAGCACTCAAATAAATAAAATTAGAATTGAAAAGGGAGACATAACAACAGAAACAGAGGAAATTAAAAAAATAATTAGATCCTACTACAAAGGCCTATACTCAACAAAATTGGAAAATCTGGATGAAATGGACAGTTTTCTAGATAGATATCAGGTACCAAAGTTAAACAAGGAGCAGATAAACCATCTAAACAGCCCTATAACTGCTAAAGAAATAGAAGCAGTCATCAAAAATCTCCCCACCAAAAAAAGTCCGGAGCCAGATGGTTTTAGTATAGAATTTTACCAGACCATCCAGGAAGACCTAATACCAATTCTCTTCAAACTATTCCACTGAATAGAAACAGAAGTAACAATACCCAATTCATTCTACAAAGCTATAATTACGCTCATACCAAAGCCTCACAAAGATCCAATAAAGAAAGAGAACTACAGACCAATCTCTCTTATGAATATTGATACAAAAATACTCAATAAAATTCTCATAAACAGAATCCAAGAATACATCAAAACAATCATCCATCATGATCAAGTAGGCTTTATCCCAGGAATGCAGGGACGGTTCAATATTTGAAAATCCATCAATGTAATCAACTACATAAATAAACTCAAAGAAAAAAACCACATGATCATCTCACTAGATGCTGAGAAAGCATTTGACAAAATTCAACATAACTTCATGTGAAAAGTCTTGTAAAGATCAGGAATTCAAGGCCCATACTTAAACATAGTAAAAGCAATATACAGCAAGCCAGTAGCCAACATCAAACTAAATGGAGAGAAACTTGAAGCAATCCCACTAAGATCAGGGACTAGACAAGGCTGTCCACTCTCACCCTACCTATTCAATATAGTACTGGAAGTCCTAGTCAGAGCAATTAGACAACAAAAGGAAGTGAAAGGGAAACAAATAGGAAAAGAAGAAGTCAAAATTTCGCTATTTGCAGATGATATGATAGTATACTTAAGTGAACCTAAAACCACCACCAGAGAACTCCTAAACCTGATAAACAACTTTAGCAAAGTGGCTGGATATAAAATCAACTCAAAGAAACTAGAAGCCTTCCTCTACTAAAAGGATAAACAGGCTGAGAAAGAAATTAGGGAAATGACACCCTTCCCAATAGCCACAAATAATATAAAATATGTTGGAGTGAATCTAACCAAGCAAGTGAAAGATCTGTATGACAAGAACTTCAAGTCTCTAAAGAAAGAAATAGAAGAAGATCTCAGAAGACGGAAAGAATTCCCATGCTCCTGGATTGGCAGTATTAACTTAGTAAAAATGACCATCTTGCCAAATGCAATCTACAGATTCAATGCAATCCCCATCAAAATTCCAAATCAATTCTTCATAGAGATAGAAAGAGCAATTTGCAAATTCATTTGGAATAACAAAAAACACAGAATAGCAAGAACCATTCTCAACAAAAAAGAACTTCTCTGAGAATCACCATCCCAGACCTCAAACTGTATTACAGAGCAGTAGTGATAAAAAACTGCATGGTATTGGTACAGAAACATGCAGGAAGATCAGTGGAATAAAATTGAAGATCCAGAAATGAACACACACACCTATGGTCACTTGATCTTTAACAAAGGATCTAAAAACCATCTAGTGGAAAAAGGTCAGCATTTTCAACAAATGGTGGTGGTTCAACTGGAGTTCATCATGTAGACGAATGCAAATTAATCCATTTTTATCCTCTTGTACAAAGCTCAAGTCCAAGTGGACCAAGGATTTTCACATAAAACCAGATACACTGAAACTAATAGAAGAGAAGGTGGAGAAGAACCTTGAATACTTGGACAAAGGGGAAAAGTTTCTGAACAGAACACCAATGGCTTATGCTCTAAGATCAAGAATTTACAAATGGGGCCTCATAAAATTGCAAAGCTTCTGTAAGGCACAGGACACTGTCAATAAGACAAAACAGCAACCAACAGATTGGGAAAAGATCATTACCAATCCTACATCTGATAGAGGGCTACTATCGAATATATACAAAGAACTCAAGAAATTAGACTCCAGACAACAAAATAAACCCATTTAAAATTGGGGTACAGAGCTAAACAAAGAATTCTCAACTGAGGAAATTCGAATGACCGAGAACCACCTTAAGAAATGTTCAAAATCCTTAGTCATCAGGGAAATGCAAATCAAAAGAACCCTGAGATACCACCTCACACCAGTCAGAATGGCTAAGATCAAAAACTCAGGTGATAGTAGGTGCTGGCAAGGATGTGGAAAAAGAGGAACACTCCTCAATTGTTGGTGGGTTTGCAAGCTGCTACAACTACTCTGGAAATCAGTCTGGCGGTTCTTCAGAAAATTGTACGTAGCACTACCTGAGGACCCAGCTATATCAATCCTGGGCATATACCCAGAAAATGCTCCAACATATAACAAGGACATATGCTCCAGTATGTTCATAGCAGCCTTATTTATTATAGTCAGAAGCTGGAAAGAACCCAGATGTCCTTCAACAGAGGAATGAATACAAAAAATGTGGTACATTTACACAATGGAATATTACTCAGTTATTAAAAATAATGAAGTCGAGAAATTCTTAGTTAAATGGATGGAAGTAGAAAATATCATCCTGAGTGAGTTAACCCAATTACAAAAGAACACACATGGTATTTACTCACTGATAAATGGATATTAGCCCAAAAGTTTGAAACAACAAAGATTCAACTAACAGACCACATGAAGCTCATGAAGAAGGAAGAACAAGGGTGGATACCTAGGTCTTACTTAGAAAGAGTAACAAAATACCCAAGGGAACAAATATGGAGACAAATTGTGGGACAGAAACTGAAGGAGAGGTTGTCTGGAGACCATTCCACCTGGGTATCCATCCCAAGTGCAGTCACCAAAAATAGATGCTGATACGGATGACAGGAAGTGCATGCTGACAGGAGCCTGATATGGCTATCTACTTAGAGGTCCCCCAGTGTCTGACATACCCAGAGGCAGATAGTCACAGCTAACTATTGATCTGATCAAGGGTTTCCCAATGGACAAGTTAGAGAGAAGACTGAAGGAACTGAAAAGGTTGGTGGCCCCATGAGGAGAGCAACAATACCAACAACCAGAGCTCCCCAGAATCTAAACCACCAGCCTAGGAGCACATAGGGAGGGACCCATGACTCCAGCTATATATGGAGGGGAGGATGGCCTTGTTGGGCATATATGGGAGGGGAGATCTTTGGCCCCATGAAGGTTGAACACTGAGTTGGGGGGAATCTGAGCATGGGGAGGTAGGAGTGGGGTAGGTGGGGGCATACCCTCATAGAAGCAGTAGGAAAGGAGATGGGATAAAGGGTTCCTGGGTAGTGCAGGGAATGGGGTAAGGGGATAAATTTTGAAATATAAATATAATGTACAATAAAAAGGTGGGAAAATGAAAACTTGTTAGAACCAACATCTTTAATAACATGCCAGCCTTCTAAAAAAAGTTATCTTGATACTAAAATTTGTTTTGAGAATTGTATAGTGCAGAATAAACAGCCTTGGTGTATCTACTCATCAAGTAAGCTGAGCAGACCTGCTCAAACCTCTGATGTCCTGGAATTCCATCTGGATACAGTGAAGACACAGCGTCAGAAGCTTGTCAATTTACCCTTCCTCCCACCCCTCTTCTAATATCTCAATGCCACACAATCAGCTTGAAGAAGTTAATGAAAGGTCAGCGCCCCTATTCCCTGGGCTTGGGGACTGAAGTGGTTAATATTGGGCTCCCTTTCTAGGGAAAAGTAGTGGTTTTGTTGGAACAGGGAGGATTAGCTAGGATTTATTGCATAGCCATAACCTACTGGTAGAAATATGTATAATTGTTATTAAGATGAAGTTATAATTTCTTAAACGGTACAAAATTTACTTTGATTTCTAATTTAAGATTTTCATTGGTACAAGCTTCTTACTGATATAAAAGTAAGATGAATATTGTTACTCTAATAGGCATTGTGCCTGTATAACACATTTAGGAATACAAGGCTTAGACCCAGTCCTTCTTTAGCTTTTTAACTGATTTGAGATGCTTTGCCTGTGAGTTAAAGGCCTATAGCAAATTCATGACTTTGAGTTTATTGTTAGTGTGTTTTCTATATTTTATTTAGAAATAGCTGAGAGGAGTTAACAGACAACAGTCCAGGTTACCTTACATGGATAGTTGGTTTTCAAAACATCAGAAGTCCATAGAATTGACTTTACAAACATTTCGGTATTAATGTTCATTTTGATTAGAGACCTGTCTGCTCCTGACAGCTTCCTTTCTTGGATTCTAAGAAGAAATTGAGCATATTTGGAGTTACTCCAGTTGTGGTGAGACAGCCACTAGGCAAGAATTGCCTCTTTCCATCTACAGACAAATTACTGTCCAGAAAAGGACACACTTGCAGAATAGTCGACTGATTATATCTGCCTAGACAGAGTAATCAGCCCTTAATAATTCTGCATCACTAAGGTCTGCCAGATGATCCTGGGCCAGAAGGCTGAAGATTGGATGCTCCAACATTTTGTAGTATAGGGACTGTCCAGGTGTCCAGAGGTTTGTATAAATTGGCTAAGTTTTAGAAGCTATGCTTTGTGCTTCCCATGCTTTCAGTTACTCAATCATTCTGGATTTCTGACAGGGTTGAAGACCTGTAGTCTCATAGTCAATCCTGGCTATTTAATTCACGAGAAAAGATCTGAGTGGATGGTTTTCAGCTGACATTCATTCTAAAGCCAAGAAAAAAGCCAGGTTCAGAACTAAGTGTTTTAGTTAGGAGAGATGACAGAGGTTCTGGTTAGTCAACAAAATGATGGACTGGGTATTAGGACTATCTTGTACCTCACTGGTACAAATTGGTATAATTATGCTCTAATTGTATTTTGAGGAAAAAAGTTTTATTTTAACAGGAAGGGTGATATGTAGAAGGAGCTAAGGTGGGAGGAGTACGGAGAGGAAGAGGAGTAAGGAGAGGAGGAGAAGAAGGAGAGGAGAAGCTAGGTGATGAGAGAAAAAGAGAGAGGGCAGGGGAACATGGAGGCAGATGTTTACATGTCTCCACCAGTCAAAGATAGTTGGTATATCTAGGTTGGGTATTGGGTTACACTTCTGATTGAGCATTGCCAAACTTATAAAGCCTTTGATTAACTTTTTAAAAAAATTGTATAAAAGCAAAAAGGAAAAAAGGGCATAGGATAGGGGCTAGGGAGGGGAAATGGAGAAAGAGGATGGCATCTGAAATGTAAATAAATTACCCAATTTAAAAAAAAAGAAAAAAAGAAAAGAAAAATAAAGAAGAAATAAAGAAAAATAGGGGAAAGTGAGAGAGGAGGCCATAAAGCTCCAGCTTCTGGTTTTAAAAATTGCCTCTTTTTTGAGATTATAATATATTTACATTTACTTCTTCCCTGTCCTCCATGCAAATGTTAGCATATACTCCTCCTTGTTCAGTTTTTCATTAATTGCTGTTACTTGTTTGTGTGTGTAAGTATATATGTGCGTGCATATATATGCAAGTATATATACATATGCAAGTATATGTCCGTGTACAAGTAACGTATACACATATATGTATATATACATATATATATATGTGTGTGTGAAAACATATATATGTATATGTGTATATATATATATGCATTCCACAGTCTCTTATTCTCAGCATCCTTGCCAGCTGTGAGTCTCCATCAATTGCCATCTACCGCAAAAATTAAGCATCGCTGCTTTTTTAGTTCATATATTTTTATTTTTGCTATTATTGTCTTAGTGGGACGAGGTCTTTCTATATAGCCCTGGCTACTCTGGAACTCACTCTGTAGACTAGACTGACCTCCAGCTCACAGAGATCTGCCTACCTCTGCCTCCTCACAAGTGCTGGTATTGAAGGTGTGAGTCACCACTGCCCTGGTAAGAAACTTCTCTGATAGTGGATGACAGCTGCACTAATCTATGACTACACAAATAAATCTTTAGGAGTGGGTTTGGTGTGATATCCAATTATCAGAACAATAGTAGGTTCTCCTCTAGGGCCTATGATCTACCTGGCCATGTGTTCTTGGCCTCCATACTGATGCTAGGCATGGGCTGTACCTCATGACGTGGACCTCAAAATCAGATTGGAAAGTGTTCCAAACTAAGTGTCCCATATTATTAGTTTTCTATTGTGCAGTGGATATGCACAGGTATTTTTTGCAGGCTTGTCCTCACTGTTGTTCACAGGCCTCGCAGCTGGGGATGATTGATAACTGTATTTCTTCCCCAGTAATCAACATAGCACCTTCTAACACTATGAATGCTAGTCAATGGGGTGAAGCTTCCTGGCAAGTCAACACCTGCTTGATTTCTCCATGTTCCACAATTCAAGTACATAGTATCTTCAGCAATAGGGTTTTACTATTTATCAAATTTTGGAGGGTAATTGTCTTAGTTGGGGTTTTATTGCTGTCAAAAGACACCATAACCAACACAACTCTTATAAAGGCAAACATTTATTTGCGTCTGGCTTACAGTTTCAAAGGTTTTGTCCATTGTCATCATGGTGGGAAGCATAGCAGTGTGCAGGCAGACAAGGAGACAAGAGTTCTACATCTTTATATAAAGGCAGCCAGGAGAAGACTCTCTTCTGACGGTAGCCAGGAGGAAACTATTTTTTGTACCGGTTATAGTTTGAGCTTATATATAAGACCTCAAAGCCACCTCCATAATGGCACACTTCCTCCAATAAGGCCACACCCACTCCAATAAGACCACACCCACTCCAACAAGGCCACACCCTCTAATAATGCCAATCTCTATGGGCCAAGCATTCAAACACATGAATCTGTAGGGGCCAAATCTACTCAAACCACCACAGTAACTAAGACAATAGCAATAGCCTGTACTACTGGGGGTTGAGGGGGTGTCTGTGAGACCCCTCCAGCCAACAACTCAAAGAGAGGCAAACTTATTTCATCACTGGGTGATGTGGTCAGTTTTCTGTTGCTGTGCAGAGATACCATGACTCAGGCAACTGATAAAAGAGAGCGTTTAGTTGGTCTGACTTACAGTTTCAGAAGTCTAGTCCATTATCCTCATGGCAGGGAGCATGGCGGTACACAGCTAGACATGGTAGATGAGAGTCCTACATCCAGCTCCGGCTCTTCAGGCAGCAGGAAGAGACAGACACTGGGCCTGGCATGAGCAATTCAAATCTTAAAGTTCACCCCAGAGACACACTTCTTCCAGCAAGGTCACGACTACTCCAATAAAACCACCCCTCAGAATCCTTTCAAATAGCATGAATCCCTAACCATCCAAGTATGTGAACCTATGGGGACCATTCCTATTCTAGCCACCACATGTGGCTTTTTAAATGATTAAAAAAAAATGTGGTGTCTAGTGAGGGTATTGACTCCATTTAAATGCTTCAAAAGTGTGTATATAGTTCAGCAAGCTTCTTCTACAGTGGTTGATTCTCCCTTGACTTTCCCTGAGGTCTTAGGTTTAGCCATACTTTTCCACACTCCCTCCCTTCCTCTGCCCTCACATTCCTCACATCACTTAATTCTTCTTGCTCCATTACTCCCCATCCCATCTCTGCTGTCAGAATTCTATCCTCCCAGGCCCAGAAACTGTGCTACCTATAAGAGTCCTCAAGTTTTGTTTCTGGCCAGTAGAAGGCAGTACTACATTATGAGATGCACTGATTGGCACCTGGTTAGGAAGTTAGGTCAGCAGGTGGGCAGGGCAGGGATTCAGTGTGGTGTGTGTGTGTGTGTGTGTGTGTGTGTGTGTGTGTGTGTGTGT